>JASSUY010029086.1:0-35609 GCA_032466535.1 Forpus xanthops
TCCCCATCCCCATCCCCATCCCCATCCCCATCCCCATCCCCATCCCCATCCCCATCCCCATCCCCATCCCCATCCCCGGGCTCTCCGCGGCAGGGCAGGGCAGGGACGCGCTTCACCTGCCCCCGGCGCCGGCCTCTTCTGACTCTCGTCGCTCGCCGTAGGCGGCGGAAGACGCCTCAGTGGTTGCCAAGGCAACCGCCAGCCTTTGTCTACGGCAGGAGGGCGCTGCTGGGGTCACGTGGGCAGCGCCGCCATCATGGGTGAGGGCGGAAGTGGGGTCAGGGTGGCGCGGGTCCCGGTCCCGGTCCCGATCCCGATCCCGATCCCGATCCCGATCCCGATCCCGATCCTGGTCTCGGTCTGGGTCCAGGTCCAGGACCAGGTCTTAGTCCTGGTGCAGTTTTGGTCTTGGTACTGGTCTTGGTCTTGATCCTGGCCGTGGTCTCGGTACTGACTGCCTCCTGTGTTATTCCACTTCCGGCAGCAGTTAAAGACGTCTCATGGTGTGTGTCATCAGCCAGCAAAGCCCTCTTTGGGCCCTCTGGTTGCTTGGGGCTGGTGGAAGCGAGGGCTCCCATGGCGGAAAGTCCCTCATAGCTCAGCCTGCACCGGCCTTTGGTTCTGCAGGGAGTTGAGTGACTTCAGTGTGAGTTCCAGGGTCCTTTTGGCCTCACCACGCTCTATGACGGATGTAGGGGAGCGTTTTGCTCATGTTGGATCTGTTAGTAGTTCCATAGTGAGGAGGCTTAGAATCAGAGAATCCCAGGGTGGTTTGGATTGGGAAGGGACTTTAAATCTTGTCCAGTTCCACCCCCCTGCCATGGGCAGGGACACCTCACACTAGACCAGGTTGCACCAGGCCCCATCCAACCTGGCCTTGAACGCTGCCAGGGATGGGGCAGCCACAGCTTCCTGGGACGCTGTACGAGTGCCTCAGCACCCTCACGGGGGAGAGCTTCTGCCTGAGATCAAACCTGAACTTGGCCTGTTTCAGTTTGAACCTATTACCCCTTGTCCTGTTGCTACAGTCCCTGATGAAGAGTCCCTCTCCAACATCCTTGTAGCCCCCTTCAGATACTGGAAGCTGTTCTGAGGTCTCCATGCAGCTTCTCTTCCCCAGGCTGAACAGCCCCAACTTTCTCAGCTTGGAAGGGAAGAACAGAGACAAGCTGTACGTGTTGGGTCAGATGGAAAAGGACATGTCTGTTAGCTTGTAAAGAGAAGCGAGAAGCAAGAGGTAGAGTGGCAGAGTGCTGAGAGAAATATTTACATACATGTCCATGTGAGAAGCACTTTCTTCTGTCCTCACTTCTCCACAGATTTTGACAGTTGGTGTGCTGTGTGATGAGCTTCGTCAGAAAAAGCAAATAAACAGGTTGCAGTTTCCCCCAAAGGAGATGAAAGGAATAAGGATAAAAGCTGTGTTGGGTTTCCACAGTAACTATCTTCTGAAATGCTCTGGTTCATGCTTCTAGTGTGACGAGAACTGGGGTTGAAACATGAGTGGCTGAAACTGCCATGGGGGGTGAGAGGGAGGGAGATGACTTCAAACGCTGTGCTAAACTAACAGATGTCACTTCCATTCAGAGCAGCTCAGTCTGTGTGTGTTTTTCAGGTTATGCTATTTACCTTTTAAGAGAAACAGCTTCCCACTGCTCCAATAGTAGGTTCATGACAACGTTGTCTGTATCCTCAGCCGGGCTGACGGCTCAGGTCACCTTGCACAGGAGCACTGCTCTTTGTACTCATAGGATGCCAGGTTATTACTCAGCTACTCTGAGCCCATCTTGCATTTCCCACTTTCCCATATCACTGCAGTGGTTCTGGACAGCATGGGACTGCTGGCTTTTTGAATGTGGGTTGTTTTGGGGATTATTTGGTCTGTGTTCCCTTGGGAAGATCTTGAAAATGCTTGGTGAAGTCTGTAACATCGTTGAAGGGTCTCAGGCAGTTGTGTGGATTGGTGGGGATATTTTAGGATCCAACTTCTTCAATCTCCAGTATACTGCATGGTGTTTGGGATCATAAGTCTTTGATTTGTAGACTCTAACATATTTCTTCTAGGAGCTGCAGACCAATGGAGTAGGTTTAAGCTTGTAGGCAAAATGTTCACTAGTTTGTCTTGTACAGCCCTTAGAAATACTATGTTTGTTCTGCAGTGATCTGTGCACATTTAAACTCACATTTGCAGTCCTTATAGCTGTGAAGTTTTTGCTTGATGAGGTCTGGAAACTAAGTCTGGACACTAAGACAGCAGTGTCCAGAAACAGTTGAGGTGTGAGTTAGGAGATGTTCCATTATCTATTCCGGGGAAATTCCCAGGTATTTCTGAAAGACAAGCTGTAAACTGTTACATCCCTATCATACTCCAAAGGGCAGGTGTTTGCTCCAGTAACTGCAGTAAGTTGTAACTGAAGTAGGCATTTGCTTTCAGTTGAGTGTGCTGAACCATCCCAGCGATGTTTTCTCTGCAGCATAATTCCCTGTAGAACTTCTCCCATGCGTTTCTCCTCTCTATCCGTTATTGGATGGGACTAAGCAGTTCTCAGCTGCCTGCTGGCTTCAAACAGTGTCCTGCTGTGGTGGGTAAATCTTGAGCCCTATGCCTTCCTTTCATCTGTGCCTCATTGGTAAACAGCAGATCTCTCCATTTCCGACCCCATTGCCTACTGCAGGATTCTGGCTGCTGGGACTGGAAAGCTAGGATTTTGTACAAGAAAGTAAGATGAATGACTCCATTAAATAAACATCACTGCTCTGTTTACTCTTTCAAAAGAACAGATTACAAAAAGCAGAAGATGCATTTTAAATGCATTAAAAATTCGGAGGAAAATAATGCATTAAATACAATGCTCATGTAACATAAATCACATGGCTTTGTTGTTTGGTTTTTTTTTTTTTTCTAGCCAGGCACATAGAAAGCAAAACCATATTATTATATCATTATTTATATGGCACCATATGCTAAGTCTGGAACTTAAAGACTTTGAAATAAATAAGAAAACACCAGCTGCAGATCAGCAATACGCTCCTTTATTGGGAGCTACTGTGTAACCGTGGCTATCATTCCTGCTGTTAAGTTAAAACTTACATAAATTGTCAGAGAAATAAGATAGCCATTAGAGATTCAGTGTCTGTCTCCTGGGGACACTTTTTCTAACAGCTGTAACAAAGATCTGCTGCTGGTTATGTCCTATCTGTGTAATAACTCATTGCATTTGTTCCTGCAGTATCACACAGTTGTTCAGTAGAGATGGTTGAGCTGTTCACTATAAATAATATTGGTTAACAATGCAGCCCCTTTTGGGTTAATAAATTACACTCAAACCACTCCTGAGCCTCTTTGATTGGTTTCTTGCAAGTCTGCACTGAAGAGTTGGAACAAATCACTTTCTGCAGTCTGTTCACTTTGAATATTTCCTCTCATCTTATTGAACTGTAAATATATATATATAAAATTAGCCAAATCTTGAACTCCTGTCACCTCATCTGGTACTGGAAAATCCTAATGGGATGCAGGAGATGAAACACTTTGGAATATTAAACATCATTGCTTAAAGGAACAGAGGGCCTTGGCCAGGAGAATTTGTCCCCCTCCTTTGAGCTGGAGCTGTTGCCAGGGTTTGTCCCAGACTGAGGATGCTGGAGCAGACTGGTGAGCATGTAGCTCACCTGCTATGCAACCCATGAGGATAGATCCATGGCCACATGGTTCCCTGCATGCTGTGGCTCTCAGAACCTCGGACCTGTGGTCTTGCACAGTTTGAAGACGTAGTCGAAGCCTTCCTGAGGTTCAGTGAGCAAAGAGCAGCTTTGTGGCACAGAGCAATGATCAAAAAGGGTGTGAGGGAGAGAATGAGATGTTTTGCCTCATTCACATTCCAACCTATGACTCTGGAGAGGTGGTGTGTTTTCCGTGCATGTTGGTTCCTTACCTGTATGGTGGGGTGTCTTCTCTGTCCTCTGTTCCTGAGAATATAACTGCATTACAGGCTGGGAGGAGAGCAGATGTCAGTGCATCAGAGCAATGTGAGGAAGCCAGTTCCTGCATGAGGTAGAGTGCTGCATGAGAGGGGAAGAGAGGTGGCCAGCACTGCTGGCCTGCGCCCAGGCTGCTCCCACACCAGCAACCTTTGATGGGAGCCCACTTCTGACAGTGATATATAGGAGGAGACTGCACTGAGATACCTGCTTTTGTACAGACTGCTCTGAGTGTTGGTGTGCAGAGACCAAACCAGATCTTCCTCCGGTGCGGGCTCTTGCCAGGGCTCTGCCCGCGTCTCCCAGCAGAGAGCAGCAGAACCTCATAGGTGCTCGCAGGGGCTCCCAGTGCATCCTCGAAGACCTTCTGGCAGTGCTTGCCTCCACGAAACACGGCAGTAAACGTTCTTTGAGCTCGCAGGACCACATCAGACCTGTTCAGAGCGTTCGGTGTGGGCAAACAGAAAACACACGCTCACAATCCTAAGGATTCAGTGCTTTCCTGAGAACCAAGGCCCTTGCAGAAATCAGAGTGATCTTTCTTTAATAAATGCTTCCAGGTTGTCTTTGTGCTCAGTGAAAAAAGGGAGTGCTTCAGGTATGGCTTCAGAAAGTGGGGAGATACCTGTAGAAGGTTAAGCAAACCTCTTCCACAGAAGCCTGGCATGGACTAGGTAACCCCTTAAAGTCTCCTTTAGCCGTATCTTTGGCAAGGCAGAAAAGAAACGTTATTAGCTTCTGTGCTTGGACAGATTTGCTTTGGGAACCTGTTTAACCTACTTTAGATTTAACTTTTTCTATTAAAAATAAACTGTCAGCTGTCCCATTTTTACTCCCTCACTTTGTATGTTATCACAAATGTTACTGATGGTGAATGGAAATGTGAGATACTGCTTCTTTGCCAAGGTGTCAAAAGTAATTAATATGTATCTAATTTAGGCAGCACTCTCCAAAAAAAGAGACTTAGTCCCCTGTTTGGAAATTTAATTGATGTTCTCTGGGAATTTAAGTAAGCCAAATTTGGGATTATATTTGATGCTCCTCAATGGCATTAACTGAGGCAGCTTCTGTTATTCAGTGATTGTCCCATTCTAATTCTTTAACCGAAACAGTTTTATATATTCCCTTAGGAAATAATCATAGACCTCCTAAAGAGGCCCAGTCCCTGTGAGGGAAAAAGCTTCAGTTTGCTCTCACCATCACATGGCATGAGAGGAAAGGGATGCTCTGTTCTGATTGAGTCCACAGCAAGCCTTCATCCACTCCTCTCCCCATCAGCTGTGAGATCCCTGAAGGAAGAAAGACTGCAAGTGTGATGTTCACCTGAGGGAATGATGCCTGTGGAGGATGCTGAGGATGACACATTGCTGTGCTCCCTTCTGCTGTGAACCCATCTTTCGCCATGGGATGGGGAGGCAGGCATGGTACAGGGCAGGCTTTTGGAAGGAAAATGTATCATGCAGTGACAGAAAGATCCTGGATAACCCTGTCAGTAGCTCCCCTTGAGGAGGCTGTAATCCACAGATGGTTGTGAGAGTTCTCTGCATTCCTCAAAGCCTTGTGGCCGAAGTGCCCCCTCTGTCCTCACTCCCCTACACCCCATATTCGGCTTGTATGGCAAGCTGATTTAAAATGTGATGCAAACCACCTTGGCCCTAGGGTCACAGGGCTGGTCTCTGCAGCCTCCTGCCACTCACCCTAGATAGGATCTGTCCTCCTTTATTGATGTAAATGATGCTTCATCTTGGAATCGTAGCTGCACACGGGAAAGGTGCAATTAGCTGCTGGAAGGAGCTGGGCCCGTCTGCCTTGCCTTGTTTAACAGAGGCTTTAATTAAAGACCCCCTGATGCTAGAGAGGCACATTAATTATTCATCTGAAAACATTTACATAGAGTCCCCCGTTTCTCTTCTTCAATAAATTATCAACTTCATGTCTCCATAATTCATTGAAATGACTAAAAATACATTGTCTCAGCCTCCATCACCTCCCTCCACACTCTGGCTTTGTCTGTTCCAACTGTGATGGGTTCAGTATCTTAATGTGAAGGTCTCCTACTGCTCTTAAGTAAAAAGAGGAGGGGGTGTGGAGGAAAAGAGGGAGATGGAAAGATTTGTCCCTGCATGGGAGGCATGCAGATGGCAGTGATTTTTCTCTCTTTTGTTTCCCACACAACTGGCATGATCCTGAGGTTTGAAGAAGTTCATCGACTATTTCTAATGAGGAAAAATCCACTGAGGGAAGGAGAAAAGACATTTCCTGGGGAGCAAAAGAGGCCTGGGTTTAGACAGTTGCTATGCTCAACTGCAGATATCCTGTGTGATCCAGAGCCTAGCAGCTAAACTCCCTGGCTCACCTCCATACCCCACCTATAGATGAGACCAGCAGTTCCCTATCTGCATGGCAAAGGGTTCCTGCTTTAGTGATTATTTATAAGCTGTTTCAATGTAGGTGTTTCAAAGAGGAAAAAAAGCAGACAAGCTGAGACAGAGGGAGAAGTTCTGCAGCAATCCACAACAAAGAGGTCACTGCAGGCACAACGGAGGGAAAATTCACTGCAAATAGTGTTCTCCAAAGCAATTCACTTTCTGATAAAGTGAATTGTTACATGAGAGAGGAAAAAATAACCCCAGTCCTCTGAGGTCTTGTTTACATGGGGAGTTAAGACAAATTAGTGTGAGGTGTGAGTTAATGTGTAGAAGTTGAAGTGCATTAAACCACTGTGTGGGTCCTCTGATACAGAAGGAAAATGGCCTCAGTTCGCTATGATGACAATTAACCAATAGCAAAGCAAGGTCACTTTATTTCTGAATATCCGTGCAGGACTTAATCTGTTTTAATTCATGTGCATTCATTTCACATCTTTGCTTAATTTACCTTAACTTTCATGAATGTTCTAACCTGCAGGGCTTTGGATGAGTGAGTGCATGCTCCTGCTCACTCTGAATAACTGCTGTTCTCTGTGGAGGCAGGAGTAGTCTGGTGCATACAGAAATCAGATCTGATGTGCTTTCCTTGGAGCACAGGGAGCCAGTGGATAGGAAGGGGTGGATGGTGGATGGAAGGGGGCAAGATGGACACTGACAAGTTTCTTGGAACGTGGTCAAAGAAGGCATTAGAGAATCAACCAGGAGGAGGGAGCACTGACCTTTAAAGACATGGATTCAGTGTTTTCAGAAGGAAATAAAGAGGTTTCTGTGTTTGGACCTGAGCATGTACAGGGTCTGAATCTAGGACTAAAACTGGGGTTGAACTGATTACAAAGAGAGTGATATACTTATCCAAAGCCTTACTCTGTTGTCTGTGTTTTTTTCCTTCCTTAGCCCTTGTTGCTCTTTTAGATGGGCTGTCTTGGCTCAGCAGTGAATAGCATAGCGACAGAACCCTTGTCCAGCCATGACAATATGCCTAAATCTTGGGTGTTGCTATCTTGGAGCTGAGAGACTAGAAACACTTCCCACATCTCATTCCTGGAAGACAATCCACTGAGGTATTTTAAACATGAATATGCCAGCTCTGATTCAAGCTAGTTCTCACAAATTGGTGGTATTAGGGGGACATAGGAAGGAAGTACAGACATACTCTCCTTTTCACCAAATACATGGTCTGAAAGGTGTGAACAATTCTGCACTATATTCTCACTATAGAATTAGTGTAATGGAGAGGAATGTGTGAGGGGACACACGAATTATACAAATTTCAGTACACAGGAACAGTATCTGTGGCATAGAGGGAGAAATAGGATTGTCAGCTGGAGGATGCTGGCTTTTTAGAGGCTGAGCTTTGGAAATGGGTCAATGTCTGTAAGATCTCTTCTGCTTCACCATGAATGGCATGGAGTAGTACATTCTAGCTTGTTAGCACTGGCCCAACTCTTGAATTAGGAGTAGATTTTAGTTTGGTTGCTGTTAGCTCTGGGCATAACCTCTTCCCACTGACCTTTGCCTTGGAGACTGGATTTCATAGGATGCGTTGGAAAAGAACCCCACAGAGGTCATTCTGCTACTCAGGATATCTCTAGAGGAATCTAGGCAGCATGGAACTCAAAGCTTTCTAGCATTCAAATGGAGTCAGCTATTTAGAATTAAATTGACAAATGTATAAATGTCATCATTGCTTACCAATTCAATTGTAGTCCTGACTAAGTTATTGAGGAACCTAAACTAACATTCTTCTGGATGTAAAAAAAAACCATCTTTGCAGGCATTAGGAAAATGCTCCCACCCTTCTCTGCCATCTCTGGAAATTGAATTAACATTTTCCAGAGTGAAGTTGTTTGGCTCTTTATGCTGTCTATGGAGACCCCTTAAATATTGTCCGGGTTGTGGCTTCCATCCAGATGTACATAAATATCAGTGTTTGGGTAACTCGCAGTCCAGTGTTCACTGTTAAATTTGCATTGGCTTTAACATGCTTTCAAGTAAGAATCAGTGCTGCGTCTCCTGGGAAATAGGACAATCTGTAATTGGCTTAAGCAGAAGGAAGATCTGGTTAGACATTAAGAAGCCTTTAGTAATGGTATAGCAGTACAGCACAAGAATAAATGGCTTGGGGCCTTCTGCCTGTAGAAAAGTTTTGATGAACACTCTGAAATGATTCTGTCTTTTCCAGAGATCATTCTCTGCAGTTTCTTTCAACTTTATTTTCTCTGATTCTGCATATACCCGCAAAGTTTTCTTGCCAAAAGCGGCAATAGCATCATTTTCATTGCCACTGTGCTGCCATTGAAAACACTACTCCATCAGTGCCCCTAAGGAAGAACAAGCTGAAATAACACAACACCAGTGAGAGCATCCTCTTTCCAAGCTGGCAGGAGAAAACCGTTTTGGAAGGTGACGTACATCTCCCAGAACCCATACTTCAGCTTCTTTGGTTGAGCCAAATTGTCTTCCCAGCTTGTCAAACAGAAGAAGTGTTACCACTGTAATTAGAAACATTAAAGCAATCAAAATGAGCATACAAGCATAATTAAGGCGCTATTGGTTTATGTTCCCTGCAGGCATTCTTTTAGAATAAATGACTTTTTGGTTTAATTTAAGCCTCTTCCAAAACATCACTGAAACAAAGGGGGAAAGGAATTTCCACCCATCTCTTCACCAGTAAAACTACTTAGTTTTCAATCTCATAACCTTGTTTACACTGATGAAATTACCCCACACTGACAAAATCTAGGGGGTATTGCTGAATAGAGTGTATCTTTAAAAGAATAAGTTGGATCTATGAAACAAGAATCAAAGAGAAGCAAGAAAGATTTCCCTGGCTCTGCATCAATCCCTTCATAAAAGAGGCATCAGCTCTGCTGTGCCAGTGTCGGACATGATGCTATGGAAGTACCATTTTTTTCCTGTGAAGGAAAGACATACAGAATCCAGGTCTGGAATGTGTTTTCCAAACTGGGTAGATGGAAAAAGGAGAGGTGAAGATTAGGAATATCTAATGAGTATGGGGGAACTGCAACTCTTCTGTGCTTCTGTAAGACTGGAGTAGGGTTGCACTGTGGAAAAGGCTGAGCTCACTGGATTAAGCCTTGGAGATGAGGATGTTCACCTTCAGCTCACAGGAAGGTTGCATGACTGAAGAAATGGCAAATGGTCTTTATCTGAGGTTGATGCTTACCTCCCCACTGCTGGCACATCATGGTGTCTGATGAGTACTCCTAGTGGTCTGGGAAGAAGCTTCAAATTTGACCATCCTTGCAGGGAATTGAGGCTATGGTATGCTCTCAGAAAAGTCTTCCTCATGGTCAGACTTCCCTATTTTATTGAAGTTAAGGTCTTTGGTTTACTCTTTGATGAGTTTCCACATAAACCCCTCAATCTGACTTGTGTAGGTGAGAAACATACAGAGCAGGCTAATGGTGCAGATGGGAGGACATGGCTGCTTCCTTTGATGACCTACCTTTCTAACAGGGTTAACAAGACCCCCTTTAGGACTGTAGGGTCACTGTCACACTTATGTCTATTCCAGACTCAGCTGTTTGCCCACAAAACAGAAAAGTGACAGCTCTACAGATGCCGTCTCCCAATAGACTTAATCAGCTGCTGAGAACTTCAGGCTAGACTCATCACACATGTTCTTTGGTTGAAAAAAGCTCACACAGTTCCACCCCCTGCCATGGACAGGAACACCTCACACTAGACAACGTTGCCAAAAGCTCCATCATCCAAGCTGACCTTGAACACTGCCAGAGACGGAGCACTTACCACTTCTTTGGGCAACCTGTTCCAGTGCTTCACCACCCTCACAGTAAAGAACTTCTGCGTTATATCTAACCTGATAGTTCTTCATGCTAAACGTAAGCCATGGTAAGAGCCAGTGGGTGTACCCTTCCTCCTCAAAACTGTCTCAGGAAGAGGTTCAGAGTTGCAAGGGTAGCTTTTTGCCTGATTCAAGCATGGACATGAAGGTGAGAACTGTTGGGATCGCATCTGCCTTTGCCCTCTCTGGCTAGGATATGCAGCTTTAGAGTGACAGGAGTGAGCAGCTCCCTTATCCCAAAGCTTTACCCTGTTAGTGAGGCTGCTGCTTCACCCAGTTGCCTTGTTTAGGGTTGCTGCAACTCCTGGCTAGGGAAGGAAGCACAAGAGAACCCTTATGCAGAGCAGCACAAACCCCAGTTCCTCTTCCTCACTTCTGGTTTTGTCCCCTGTCCCCTTGAGTGTTGCCGCAGCTGATGTGCCATCTGTACAGAACAGACTGATGGCTCTTTCCCTGGCCTCACATGCTCTGTGGAGGCAAAGGACTGGCGACTGGTTGTGATAGACGTGCAGAAGGACAAGGTACACAGGCAGTACCAAGAAAATCCATCTGAAAACCTGCTCCATATGGAGAAGCACAGTTCCAGCTGTTCAGCCTTTGGAGTAAGCTGGCTCTGAAGCTGCTGCTACCCTGGCTTTAACGCCAGGCAAGCACAGACCCATCAGAGCTGGTGACTAGGGCGAAAGCAGTGGGGATGGCAGCACCACGCTGATACAAGGAATCTCATGATTGTGTTGCTCCCCATGATTATGCTGTTAAGAGCCAAGCAGGGTGGAGTTTAATGAGCAAAGGTAGATGAGAAAAGGAAAACAACTGAGAAAAATGTTTAAATGTGATGGCTCATTAAACAAAAGCTCTTTGCTATGTTTCTTTCCTTGGTAGCAACAAAAGGGACAATGGCTATAAGTAAGAGGCAACACACTGACAACAGGAAAGATTTATAAAAAGTAACATAGGTAATTTAGCAGCCTCAGTGCCAATGAGCAGACATGTATTGCATCAAGTAGCTCAAGTGAAGGGGTTTGCTGTGTCTTTGCATGAGGCAGATACCTCTTTTCAGGCCAAATCCTATGAGCATCTGTTTGAATATCAAGGACCAGTCCTGCTTTCTGCACGCCCGAACTCCTGCTGTCTCCAACGAATGTTTTGGAATGCAGAAGTGAGTGCAGCACAGGCCATAGGTCTCATACTAATGCATCTACAGTCCTGTCTGTCCTGGCTTAACGATGCTTGCTTGTGGAGCTTTGATCCTGACCACATCCCGTATATTTTAGTGAACAGTAGGCCTTAAGAGACTTTGAGAAGTCATCCTTATCAGTCCCTTCCAAAAGGCAGGAGCAATTTAACCAGTGTCCTTTCTTCCAGCTCTTCACAAAGCATCTGAATGGTAGAGTCTCTGCACCCCACAAATGAAGAAACTATTCCAATGTTTCATTATCATTATCCACCTTGTCATTATATTGTTCTGTCTAGCCAGGATATGGAGGACAGGTTATTTACTCTCTCTTTGTCAAAGCCTTGGTATTGATTTTGTAAGAGACTACCTCTCAGCCTTCCAACAATATGCAAGAGAAGGTCTCCATAATGTTTGTCTGCCTTACAAGGCAAATGTCTACTCTGCATTTGTATAAATCATGAAACTGGGGGTGATCTGATTGAAGTAACTAAATAAAAAAAAGATGCAATCTATCATATTGAAGTTTCTGTTGTGCTATTTATGGGAATGGTAAAGGCAATAAATAATCTTCAAATAGAAAATACCCAACTCTCTAGAATATTCCACCAGTAAACTCTTGAGCCGAGAAGGTGGACCTGCAATCCAACGGGAGTGGAGGAAGGGGCTCCAGGCTTCTTTGCCAATTTGAAATAAAAAAGCCTGAGTACAAGATTACTTACAATGCTAGGGCATCTTGAATAGCAAGGGAATATCTGTATTGCTCTTATCAGGGTTTCTGCATGGGCATATCGAAAATAACATTGTCCAGGACTGGAAAATTTAGCCACTTGGATGCTGTAGAAATTATACTGCTAGCTCTCTCCCTAAGGCATAAATCTTAGGAGCAGATGCAGCGATATGAGATTTAAACACCCTCTTCATTGTCCTTTTCAACGGTCAAGCCCAAGGAACTAACTCGTGTCCTAGTGTTCCTGCTGAAATGATGATGCACAACTCCAGTGGTATAGGCCCGTTTGTCGGATATGTTCTGCACATGACTGCTGACATTGTAAACCACAGTGAAACAAATAGCTTCCTTCTAACTGTGCAACAGAAGGTCTTCTGTCTCCCAAACATCACTTGATCCAAGAGGGATTGAGCTGGCTTGAAAGCAGCTTTTATCAACACCCTCTCTGTTCTGAGCGAGGAGCTTGCACCACTAGAACTGCCTATTCACAGAGCTCATGGGAAGACAGCCTGCAGGATACAGCATCCATACAGAAAGTACTTATTGACGAAGAGATGGCAACTCTGGGGACAGGAGAAATGTTGCTGAGATAATTTATCTGCAGTGGGGAGGTTAAACATCCAGTTCTCAGTTCCATAT
Organism: Forpus xanthops; assembly: GCA_032466535.1. Lineage (NCBI taxonomy): Eukaryota > Metazoa > Chordata > Aves > Psittaciformes > Psittacidae > Forpus > Forpus xanthops. The sequence goes on from JASSUY010029086.1 coordinate 12,783, forward strand.
CGCCGTATCTGCTGTTTGGGGAATGTCAAAATGTTGCACTTGAGCAACATCTCATTCTGTGCGCACAAATCAATGGGCTGATTGATTGTCCTCAGACTGATTTTTGTTCAGAATTACTTGGATGACATGAGTCAGAGAAATTAAAGTCTCATGGATTATGATGTTATAAGGCAACTTGAGTCTTCAAAAGAATAACCTGAGTCTTTGACATCAGGGTCCCCAGTGTTTGCAATTGATGCTTTGAAGGTAGATACCTAACGTCAGACATAGCAACCTGCAAGACAAACAGGACCCAATGATAAGGCAAAGCCAACTGGACACGTAGTGACTGAAATGTGCTTCACCTTGGCCTCTGGCAGTGAGTGAGCTTCCAACACTTCATACTGACAGCAGGATTTAGCTTCAATTCCATTGCTTAAATGTGTATGTGTGGAAAGCTATGACACTGCAGACAGCAGAGATCCAGTTGATGCAGGCAGTGCAGTTCGGAGAGCTGTGCTGCTCTTGCTGAAGTAGGTGACTGGATGGTTCTCCAAGTCCTGCAGCCTGCACTGACTCCTTTATTTTTGTTGACTGTAAGCAGATGTTTGGCCCTTAATTCACATTGAGGTACCTACAGTCCAGACACTACATCTCTCACTGCCTGTAAAGTGTGAGTGTCCTAAGCTGCAAACCTCCCCTTGGTGCGCACCTTGACAGCCAGCAACAATAGTGAGCTCCAGAAAAAAGTGATTGCCAAAGCATAATCTCTGATTCCTCTGGGAAGATGAGCTTAGTAGTTAAAACCAGTCCTACATTTCACACCCTGAGGATGTAGAAAGTAGCTGGAAACTGAGTAGTCCTGAGCTGGAATGTCTTCTGAAGGGTGGATTAACAAACATTCAGTCCCAGAAGTCAAGAAAATATAACTATGTATTTGTCTCGAGCTTTTCACCTGTCTTATAAATGACCTCTTCTCCTGGGTTTGCTCTGATGGATTTTCCTAGAGCTTTCCTCATTTCTTCCAGGTGGCCTCTCTCCAGTTTCACATCTACCAATGACCATGTTTTCTTCCTGTTTCTATTGAAACCAGTAACCACAGTATCTGTTCCAAAACATGGACAGACCCAGGGGCCTTCTGATGACAAACAGTTTGGTGCTTATTCACGTTATGTTGACATATAAACCCACTGAGTATGATCAGAACAAATGGGACCTGACTCTCTTCATAAATTTCCTCAAGTGCCTGGTGGGAGGCAGAACATGCTCTCACCAACGACCTCTGAGACTGCAGTGTAAAAATAACTGAAGGCATTTAAAAAGCAACAAGACGGGAAGGATGCATTTTATGTCTATTCAGTCAAAAAGTCCTCAGAATTAGTTGCCTGGAGTGTTTGGGAAAGCTGACAGAGTATAATAGTGCAGAGACTATTTTCTTGCTTCTCAGCAAAGACAGCATTAATCGTCTGGGCTTAATATAGCCTTCCACATGCCAACTGGGTGCAAAATTATGACTGGTATTAGAAAACCACTTACCATGTGGACAGGCTTAAAGTGCAATAAGCTGTGGGGTGAGGATGCAGATGAAGTATGCCTAAGGACATACAGTGACCTTGAGAATTGTGTGCCATGTCTCTGGAGACATAGTGCCTCTTCATTATGGACCCTGACAGAGATGGAGCTCTTCATCAGTGGCGAGGCAAGGAAGGACTTGGATTTGGAGGCAGGGTTGTATTTTGTGATCCAGGTATATCTTGAGATGTCTGAGCACTAGAGATTTACTGGAATTGGTTGTATACACTATTATAATATCTATATATGCATAATACATAGACCAATATACATCATGACTGTGCCAGGGAAAGAATCCATAGCTCTGGGTGCTTGCAAGAACATCATGTCTAGAAAAGAACACAGACCTGTAAGCACTCTCCATCCTCTTCTATGCCCAGCCTGGCTTGACTGATGTACCTTCTGCCAAAGAGCTACAAATATGTTGACAGAAAGGGAGCAGAAGTATGTCTGAGTATTTCATCTGAGACTTTTGTCTTAGCACTTGAGGAATGCAGAGTATGACACATAAGGCTGAACCCTTTAACACCCTGTATTGTAACATCTGTACAGCAACAGCTTAGAGATTGCTGTTCTAGTATCACTACCTCATGAGGTGGGCCCAATCACTCAGTGCTTATGCAAGGCTCTTTTTCTTGTACATGAATTGTGTCCCAGCCCTGTTTTTCATCCAATATCTTTTCTCAACAGTTATTAATGAACTGTTCTGACTGATAAGTTACAGGTTTTGCAGTGAATTCATTGTGGGCTTGTCTGCCATTGGCCTCCTTGCTTATGCAGTGATCTCTCACTGAGATCTCTGATGAGAGAACTGATTTTAAGAGCACGATAATAAATACACTGTTGGTGAAGTCTTTTGGACAAACATAGATATTTGCTAAAATTAGAAGACATTCAGCCTAACATTTCCGTGGTTATCCAGATACTGACATACAATGGCATCAGCACAGTGAGTCAAGCAGAGAGCTGCTTCGCGAATCAGGGTTTTTTGATAATCAACCAACACTAGCATGTAGGTAATTATGTCTGTACAGGATGTTATGACACGTCTGTTTTACAAGTAGTGTCAGTTTCCATGACAGCTTCTTTTTGTTACTCAAATATACCTTTTCTGCCTTAAAACATTAACGGCAGTTGTGGGAATATCTCTTATTACTGAGCCACCTCCTGCCTTGGTGAGAGTGGCAGGGCTCAGTGTGTGTGAATTAATGCTGAACTGGAAGCACAGAGACTACCCACAGATCCTTGTCTGACTGCTGGGAGGATGAGAGGTTTGGCAGCAGGCTGGCATTGAGACAAGTGACCATAAAGAAGGGGAAGTGAAGGCATCCCAGGCATTTCCAATGGTCATCTTCTGGTCTTAGTGACCAAAATGTGTGCCACCAAGACCTGCTAAGCTCAGGGGCTGATCCACACTTTAAGGCACAGGGAAATGGCTGGAAACTGCCACCACTTGGCTATTGCAGCTACCAAGAACTATGAGCATCCTTTTCTTCTTCATATGCTCCTGTGCAAATCTTCCTGCTCACAGTCAGGAAGGGAGAATTGACTTCATGAAAAGCAGCTGGCATGCACTTAACAGTGTTGTCATCACTGGCTGCGTTGGTTGTTTGTTATATTTGGGATCCACTTCCCTTCCCAGCCTGATGCTGGGAAGAATAGCTGTGCTTCTTAGCACTAGGCCACTGTCTGGGCTGTGTATGGAGGGTCAACCCTGTCTCTGGAGTGCAGGCACACATCGATCTCTGACCCTCTCAGTGGGAATCTTCCAGCAAACTCCTGTGTTCACATTTGGGGAGAAATGACCTTAATTTCCTGCTGTACCTCTAAAGCACCCTTGCAAGAACTACTGGAGCCTGTCTGAAGGTCTAAATAAGAAGACACAAGGCACTTCTCTGGGGCTGGAGTCCCATAGCCATGATGGTGTGCATCTGAACCCTGCCAGTTAAAGGCTGCTCACTGTGCTTCCTCCACTGGAAGATGCCTCACCATTCCTGCTTCCTTCTCCCTTTCCTTACCCCCTCCCATGCCAGGGAAGTCTCCTTGGCTTTTAGGTGGGGGCAGATCACAGCAGATGTGTGTTCTCCTTTGAGACTTGCCCACTGTTTGGCTTAATTAATCCTGACACGTTGCAGTTGCTGTTACAGAAGAAATGTCAAGAGAAATTAGACCAGCCTGTAGCATGAAAACTTGGGAGCTAGGGCTGTGCCATGCCTCGCTTTCCTGAGAACCTTGATATGCTTTCCAGTAAGGGGTGGCTGGGACTGGATGCCTGTGAGCAGAAGATGCTGACCTGTGGCGCCAGCGCTTGTCCTCACGGGTAGTGAAGAACCATTCCTCAGACAAGCCCAGCAGGAGATATAGCCAGCAGCAACCAGCATGGCTGGGCTTTCATGACAGCCCTGGGATTTAGCTTGGGCCCTGTTCCCTGAAGCATAAGGCTGTGAGGAGCTCTGGGGCTTCGTTGAGCTCCTTGGGGAAGAGAGAAGCATTGCTGAGCATTTCTTCTTTGTATTCTTTTATTATATCTCCAAGCACCTTCAGCTGCTGTTTCTCACCAATTCTTTCACCTTTATATCTATTGACTTGAATGATTTCATACCAATCAATTTTGTGGGATTTATCAGCAGCTTTCATGCTTTTTTTTTCTTAAAGCAAACAACCATCATATTTCAACGTTGCATTAGACCATTGCATCTGAGCTCTTCTCTCTCTGCAGTGATCTGATTTAATAAAATGAGAAGCTAGTATAAGAATACACAGTGCAGCTGCACAATGCAGATGCATTGCAAATATGTATTTCCCCCTATATGAACATCTCTTCTGTGCTCTCCTGTGGGACATCTTGCTTGTAAGTCTGCAGATGCCACAAGCCTAGAATAGAACTGCACTTAGAGAGAACCGGCTTTGACACTTAAATATCGCCCAAAGTTCAGGAGTGTATTTTGTGTAGTCTTGGGGATGCAAGCGAGTAAAATTTTGCTTCTGCTTGATGCCTTGGTGAAAAAGGGTCTTTTTCTACCACAGGCAGGCACTTACTTGCCAAAGGGATGTTACATTTAAATATTAAGAACAAGACCTTGCCATGACATGGTGTCTCCAGCTTGAGAAGCTCAAGAAGTAAGTTTGGCTTCTGGTAGTGTAGAAGGAATGTAATTATCCTGTTTTGAATGCATAGACAGCGCATCCTGTTGCAGTTATTGGGGGTCTTGCCCCGATGTCTGCACTGGGTTAAGTGCAGGAGTGCTTCTCTGGGACTCCTTAAGGGAGAAGACCATGAGCTGTGAGGCACTAAGAAGCAGAGAAGGGACCAGGGGTTTGGAGATGAGTGTGGAGAGGAGGAGGAAGGAGGATGGTTTGTGATGGCTATGCCACTCCGTATGGGACAAAGGCTTGTCTCAACAGAGGTACAAATCTCAGCTTACCCCTGTGAGAGCAGATCCACGGTTGTGTGCATTGTGTCCCTCATCCGCATCCCACTCCATGTTCTTCCAAAGACCACAGCATCGCTTATCCTTCCTCTGTTGTAGTCATGGCAGAGAGAGGTGCTCTGTTGTGCTGTACAAGACCTGGTCCTGTGTGAAGGTGTGTATGTGTGTTTGTGCAGAGCTGATCACGCTGTGTGAGCTGGGTGCCTGTGTCTATCTATATACAGCAGGCCACTGCCAGAGCTAGGGCTGCCTTCTGCTGCTCTGCCTAGCTGCACGCACCAGGGCTGCCACACAGCATGGATGCTTTGCTGTCTTATTGCACAAATCAGGTGTATTTTACAGCCCCAAACTGTCCACACCTTAGAAAGGGGGTGCACTAGACTAAAGCTGCCAATTTAAGGAATTTTAACACAAGTGCACAGGGAGCTCCTTGGTGCTGTCCAAATGAGCTTCATCTTGTATTTTCCATAGAGCACATGAGATGCAGATATCCTGGGAGCTCAGCACTCAGAGCTTTCTCAGAGCTTCTCAGCCATGTCAGCAAGATTGGCTGCTTTGGGGCTATCATTAGGGGACTGTTAGAAGTATTCCTGTTCTTGTGACCTGCATGTCTGCAAGTCCATGTCCTACAGGTCCTCTGCCTGGTTGAGCACAGCAGTAGCCATCCTGGAACAATGATTTGGCTTAGGTGAATTGGGGTCATTGTCCAATACTTTGCATCCCTTGATCTAGCCTAGTGGGCTCAAGAGCTGAGTGCGGCACCTCGGAGAAGCTCTCCTCCTCCCTTTCACTGCTGTTGGTTTGGGCACAACAGACCACTGCTGCAAGTGGTATGGGCTGCATTGGCATTGAAAGAGGTTTTGTTCAGGGGTGATGCTCTCCCAGCAGTACTGTGTGCTGTGTAGGTTCTCCATCCTCGCAGGGACAGTGAGAACAGGCTGAGGTACATCTGCCCTTCCATTGGCATGGATGAATCTGGGAGAAAGCTCCTCTCCATCACCTGAGGCCCTTCTCACTCACAGGCTTGCCCTGGGTTAGTTAAAGCAGTGCAATCTCCCCTGAGCTCTTTCATGTCAGTATAAAAGTGGCTTACATCTGCTTTTTAATTCATAATTTCCTTACTGACTTAACTTGGATCATCATAAACTGTTTCTAATCCCATAGAGTGCGAGTGAAGGCGGGGGGCCTTCAGCTAAATGCATGTAACACCAACACGATTTTATGGGTAGGCAAGCTCAGGGCAACATGTCTAAAGGCATGTGAATATTCACAGCCATTAATGTCAAAGTAAATACAGTGCGGATGGCCTCATAGATTCCAACAGTGAACTGCAGTAGCAGGAGCTGCTGTCAGTGTCCATGAGCAAAGAAAGGCAAAGTTCATTCAAAGAGAGAAAAAAGTATATTCACTCTGCATTATTCACCCCACCACAGCTTCTCCTCAGGGAGACCAAGCTGTTAATGGCTGGAATGGGAAGGTGAAGAGAAAGAAGTGCAACAGAAATGGCAATAGAAACCAAGGTTTTCATGTTTCACCTACTGAAACCGTTAAACGTGTTTGATCAGGGTGAGAAGATGTGGTCTCTGTGAGGCATGGAGCCCTCAGGCAGGAACAGCGACAGAGATACCCCTTGGGCTTTCCGCATTGGCTCTGAAGCATGCCCCAATGATGGTGTTTAGCTGGACATCCTCAAAGGAAGAAGAGAGACTCACATCTTTCACTGTGGCACTGCAAGGTAGTAGGAATGGAAGGACAAGCACCTGGCTACATCGGGAGGGAAGACCTGGAGCTGGTTCTCCTGTCCTTATACTCCCACCCTTGATAAAACTGCTAGAAGTTAGGTATCATTAGTGTCTCAGCAAATTATGGTAAGGTTTGGGGACCAGCTCCTCTGGGCACTTTAGTAAACCTGGACCTTATTAGATTTCATCCAGAAAGTCAGTGGAGTCTTTGCACATTTCCTTCAATGTTATTAATTTACAAGGGTTACTCAATTAGGAGAATCCGCTGACTTGTAAAATGTTACTTATTTACACTGTTTCTTGGAGAGGGATTTTCTCAAAGCATGATGATGATAAGCTTAGGCATTACCAATCCTCTTGTGCTTTAGTCAACAGGCAGCCTGAGAGCATTAATCAGAGATATGGTGGTTTTGCTGTAGTTCCCTGATGCTGCCCATGGCCCTGTGTGGCACCAGCTTCCCCTGAAGTCTGAAGGAGCCCTGCACACCACCATTAGCTTTTCCTGGGGCTGAAAACCCCATTGGAAAGGCAGCAACAAATCAGGATGTTTCTCAGGACCCCATTTTTAGGCAGTAGGCAAGATAAGTCTGTCTTTGCCTCAAAAACAAAGCACTATCCCTAAAATAGCTCAAGGCAGTTTTCTTACACCATACATGTCTAGTGCATGAAGCTTCAGCAGGGTAAGATGAAGGGTACACTTGGGCTTCAGAGCGTGCTCCAAACCACTTTCCAGGCAAGTGGAAAGCTGCTGCTCAAGTTACTCGTACAGAGAAGGGACACTGGAGCATAGGGTGATTGGGAATGCGGATTGTGACCTCTGAAGCCTCAAGATTGTCTTGATCAGCTTAAGAGGTGTCCCAAATGCTCCATATTTGTCTAGGAGCCCCCAAGTGATTTCAGTCCAAGCAAGTTATGTGGCTTTCTGTCATTCACACAGCAAATGTGGTAGGTTTCTGTGCTGATATGCTGCTCCTGGGAGGTGCTGGTATACACTGATGGTATGAGGAACTTGGCACAGTGCTTGCCCTTCCCCAGCCAGGGGTGTTTTTTATCACTGCTACAAGTGGGATTTAACAAAGAGGAGTTTCTCCTTCCTGATAGTTACTGTGATTTTGCTCTGGGCACTTGGAGAATCCTCATCTTCCTGGTGTGCAGTGTTGGTGCATGAAGAGTGAAATCTGAACCCAGCTCACTTTACTGAGATGATGCTAGGGAAGGTGAACCCATTCACTAGCTGATTTGGGCAAGAAAGCCACTGTCTCGGGCAGTGAGAACTAAGGGTAGCATCCAGCTGCCCAAAGAGGTGGGTATTAGACACATGGAGGGCTTGACACAGGTTGTGTGGCAGTGAATTACTTCTCCTTTTGTCCCTTTGTCCAATGCCTGACTGTCTACTCCAACTCCTTTATGTGTTATTCAGAGCATCATCGTGTGTATTGATATTTGCCACCTTTGAAAGCTGCAGGGAGAGGATAACCCACTGCCTTTTTACATGAAAAATGCTGATAATAAAATTAGATGCAGTGAGTTCTCCCTCCCATAAGAACTCCATGGTTTCACGAGGGTGTCACGAGTGTGTTGGTAGCCTTTGCTGCCTTGAAGGGGTTTGTTTCAAATTGATTTCCCCTCAGAAACAACATGAAGGCAAAGTTTTTCAGCTTTGACTGTTCTACAGGTACCAGCACAAGATCTAATATATGTGCTAATGTGCATGCAAGGATGTTGCTAGGAAACTTGTGAAAGCTAAATGAGGAAATGCTGTTCATAGGGGCCTGAAAAACCTCCTTTAGCAGTTGTGCTGATGATCATTAGTACATAAATAGGGCCAGCTGTGAAGCTGGTTTGGGTCATTCCCATGTGGCATTGGGTCTGCTTAGATAGCAGTAAAATATAAAGGCTTGGCTTTGGGATCTTGGGGGCTTTTGATGTTGTTGACTTTTGGTGTTGTTTTGTCTCAGGTAAGTTTCATTTCGTTATCTGCTTCTGGAAAGGGTAGGTAGGTACCTTCTGTCTGGGTGTGGACTATGCTCTGCCTTATTTCACTGTACCTATTTGGCATCTGATGTTAAACAGTGTGAACCAGTCTATGCAGACCTGAGCTGTGACTTGGGGCAGTGCTTTCCTCAGCATGTTTTTGTGGTGCTTAGGGCACTGAGAGAGAGGTGACTTCTTGTTGTTAGCTCTGTCTGTCTCCAGTGGGCATCTTAGAGTTCAACTCAGCTCAAAAGCATTCTGGAATGAGAGTTTTTCTTTCTACCTTTGTGGTTTAAGACGGCTGTAGAACCCAGGAGATGCAAAGCTAGCAGAGACTGCTAATATCTTTACATTTGGAAGAGGCCAAAAAAGTTTTGGTTCAGGCTGCCTATAGGTACACTTAATACATGAGCTTCTCAAGTTAGCTCTTCTTGCCTACTCCTCCTGAAGGCATGCTATTGCTGTAAGAAGCATTGTTCTTCCTGCCATTACTGACCCCAAAAAGCCATCCTTTTTGCTTCTTGTAAAGGGTTAGGGGATACTCAGCTTGTCCTTCTTCAGAGAAACATTGGATTATGTATATTGGGTAGTTTTCAGCTGCTGTGGATGTTAGGGCTGTCAATCCTGGCTTGCTCCCAGCTGAATCAGTGATGTGCTATTTTAGCTTCTTTTTGACCTTCAGTACATAATGCTTCCCTCCATGTTATCACTTGTTGCATTTCATGTAATTTTTCTTTTATAAACAACTAGAAAAGAAAACCATAAAAATCCTCAACCAAACAAAGCACCAACAGCAAAGGTTTCCTCTTATTTTCCTTCTTCGCTGAGAGTGTTCAAAGAGTCAGCTGGAGGAAGAAAGTCTGCTGTGGTGTGATGTGTGGATGGGAGCAAGTGCTATGCCGGATAAACTGCTTTGGAGTGTGTTGGGGATGGAGTTGTTCCTCATGTCTTGAAGCACAGCTTGTTTATATGGCTCATCCTGAAAGTGCCCTGATGATAACTTTCTGGTCCATTGCATGCCAACTGCCATTGCAAAAGAGCCACTGGAGTTACTTGGTGAGCTGAAGAATAATTCTCTGCTCCTTAGCTCCCTGGTGCTCAGATCTAGAAAAGCACTTTTTAATCCTGAAATCTTTGGATGCCTAAAAGACTGTCTGGGTTGGTTTTTTGTCATCTCTTAGCTGATCTAATAAAAACTAATTTCTTTCCTTACAACCTTTGTCTTAGCTTCAGCCTAAAGCCTTCACAGCTACAACAGTGCTACTACTGTGATCAAAGTTGCTTCCATTTCAATGAATCCAGCTGTGCAGAACTCAAAGGGAATTAGCTGTGCAACCATTTAGATGACTCAAATGCATTTCTATGCACACAAAGTCATAGCATTAAAATCTCAAGTCTTTTCAGGATGCGTGTCCCCTTTGTGCAGCTGGGAACTGCCCTTCCCTAATAGCATGAAGCTCCTATTTCTATCCTTTCGGGACCATCAGGCATTAAGGATGAGAGGGTTTTTGTTGTGCAGGGGTTTTATGCCTAGAAAAGCATCACTTGCCCAAGGCTGAACCTGAATCTTGCCTGTCCTGAGTGGGGATAATCTGGTGGAGAAATGCCTTTGAAACTGATGAGTTATTTGTAACACTTGGGGAAGACGGACTAGTGAGTAGAGTACAGCTGAGCTGGTGAAAGGCACATGATTAATTCAGTTTTGACAGGACTGTATAATCTATAGTTTGGATCAGACCTCCAATTAGGCATATTGCATTTGCTATTTCTACAGCTCCAGAGTCTGGGAATACCATGCTTGAATGTCAGTTGTAGTGCACTTGGTGCTGTACAAGCAGGATTAAAGATACAATGTGAGAGAGGGAGAGCACACACCTGAAATATGTTGAGATCATTTGGGGAGGCAATGCTGCTTGCTAATATTAGACTATTACACTTTTATGCTCAGTGAATTCCTATTCCCATAAATGCCCCAGTTTCTGTCTTTGCAGCCATTCTCTCATGGAGGCCAACTTTGATTCCAAGGACAAAAAAGCTGAGGAAGGCAACTTATGAGGTCAAAGGAAGCATTGCAAAGGTGGATGTCTGGTGATGTTGTAGACGAAGTGGGTTTTGGGTGCCAGTATCACCTGAAGTTGAAATTTAGTTGTGGGCAATGTATGGTTTCCTGCTTCCTGGTGGGCTAAAACTAACACAGGACTATGGAAAAGAAGAGGAATTTGACTGAAAGAAGAGATCTGTGATAGGAACAGGTCACTATGCCTCATTACAGGCATGACCAAGGTGATGAGGAAAGCAGGATAGGGTGGATCCTGTGGTTCCTGTAAGGGCATGAGCTGCCCTTGCTATGGGCCCATCTCTCAATATCAAGCAGGTTTAAACTGAACTGCTACACTGCTAAGGACTCCTGCCAAATGATTATAAGTGGATGTCAGTCAAAAACTCATGTTGCTCTTGCTGCACTGAAGAGCTTGCTGTTGCACCTCTACCTGTAGGACTTGCAAGGCTGTTGTAGGACTCTGCTGCCCACCTCCATCTCACACCTTGGGGCTACTGTTGATGGCACAGCTTCTGTTCTCCTTGTTAGGGATTTAGGAAGTATCACTGCATAAATCAGTATACAGGGATATAACTCAGCATCTCTTCCAAGCGTCTGTTTTCCTGTAGCCTTCCCCAGTATTTCAGGCTGGATCAGTAATGAGGAGAGAGCTATATTTGTATGGAATTGAGTTGCCAGCTCCTTAAGGATTCATTTATTGGGCTGCAGGCCAAGGCATATTCTGGCCCTTGATTGCATATTACTCTCTGCACTTACTTAATCCAGTGGGGAAGGCTTTAAATTTTCAGTCCAACACCATGAATGTAACATTCCACAGTCCTCTGATTTTTCTTGCTAGTAACATGAGAGTAATGAGGAATGAGGTTAAGGAGGAATGAATCAACAGTGGTGTTTGTCTGAGGAGGGTCAGGGTCTGCTCTACAGCTCTGAGCTCCTTCTGGTACAGGTAAGATGGGGACTGCGCTCTTGCTCTTCATAACATGAAGATCCATTTTGAGATGCTTCTGAAAAACCTAGTTTGTAGTTGCTTGCCTTTGACTTCCTAGAGAAAACCAGCTGCTTTGTTCCCTTGTAGAAGGATTAATCCTTAGAGATGACACCTCCTGGAAATCATTATAGAACATAGTATCCCTGGTAACTGGAGCTGATATTTCTATACACAGAACAGAAATCTGTGCCATCTTAAACTGGCGGTTGAATGGGTGGAGGAGGATAAAGTCAAGAAAAGCCGCCCTGAGCCAGTGAGATAGGATCAGAGATCCATCCAAATGTAACCTCACTCACAAGTGTAAACCCAGTCCTAAATGCATCATCTATCAGTGGTATGTCCAGGGAAGTAGCTTAGGTGTCTATTTCCTGTCCTACATGTATCTTAAATTGCAGAACTATGTTGGTGCAGATACCACTCTGAGGAAACTTGAATTGGTTAGCACACCCTGTTACCAGTATGAGCTTGGTGTCATTCTCTGCTGATTACATTGGACTGAAATGAAGTTCTATTGCAGTAATTTAGGGGCTTTGATTCTCTATCACATGTGAAAACAAGGATAAGCTGAGGAAGTTGGGCTTCAGTTTCTGAAGGGGGCCTACAAGGATGCTGGAGGTAGACTTTTCGTCAGGGATTTTACTGATAGGACAAGGGGTGATGGGTTCAAATTGAAACAGGGGAAGTTCAAGTTAGATATAAGGCAGAAGCTCTTTACTGTGAGGGTGGTGAGGCACTGGGACAGGTTGCCTAATGAAGTGGTAAATGCTCCATTCGCAGCAGTGTTCAAGGTTAGGTTGGACAGAGCCTTGGGTGACATGCTCACGTGTAAGGCATCCCTGCCCATGGCAGGGATTTGGAACTGGGTGATCTTAAGGTCCTTTCCAACCAAACCATCCTGTGAATCTTCAGGCTGGAGACGAGCAGGGAGCAGACACCTGCCTTCCAGTGCATATGTGGAAGTCATCAAGAAGATGGAGGCAGGCCCTTTTTGCTTAGGATAATTCATCACTGGAATAGGGAGTTCTGAAGAGTTGAGTCTGTGTCCTTGGAGGCTTTGAGGAACTGACTGGTCAGAGCCTCGAGTAGCCTGCTCTGAACTGAATGCTTATCCTGCTGAGATGGTTTAATTTGCTCATTATTTTTTTGAAGTAAGAATTCTTTCAAATAACTTATTTTTCCCTCAGCTTAGTTGCCTCATAGGCAACACTTTGAATGCGAAGCTGTAAGGGATAAAAATACCTTTCAAACCTGTTCTGTATCTGAGAAGCTCAAACTGGAATATCTTAACAAAAAGATGCAATGTGAAGAAAAACACTTCTGGTAAAAATCCAGTTGAAAAACTTGGATCTAGTTTGTGCTCAGTTTTAGCTGTGTCTAGACAGAGTGAATAATAGTGGGGGTGGTAACCAAGCCTTCTTAGATTTGTTTCATATTCATGTACCAGTTGCACCCAAGAGGCCTACTGATAATGAAGCCCCCCATAAGTTGGTCCAGCACATGCCTTTGAAGAACATGTAAATGAAGAAAAAAGTGAATTTATTATGAAGGGCCTAATTTAACTAAATTGAGTTGAACCTATGCTACCAAACTAAGAACTCCAATTGTTTTTAAAACCTAATCCTCTACTTCTCCTGATGGGGCTGAAGAGCTATGTGTGCTCTCTCTGGCTGACCAACACTCAACTGCTATTACCTTGTGCTTTTGGGAGACTCGTGTTTTCAAATGGGCATCCTCACTGGAGGTCACACACATTCCCTGCTCCTACTGGTAGTGGTATAGAAAAATGCGGGCATGGTGTGATATGGGGCCTTGAAAGAGGTGACAGAGGATGCAGTGCAGAGAACAGGCATGGGATGATGAGAAAAGGTGCAGGATACCAGGGCAGACCCCAGCTCTAGAAACACTTCATAGTGATCAAATACAGAAAAGTGGATATGACAGCTGGGCAAAATCAGTATTAAAGATTAAAAAGAACAAAATCCAATATATGTAGAAGTTCACCATATGTAGCAAATCTGGATGTGGTGTGGACTTTTAAAACAAGGCAGAAGGAGGGAGATGTAAAATATTGCTAGAAAAATGTGTAAACCTAGCTCCATATGTATCTTAGATGGAGGAGGAAGAATACATCAATACTGTGCTCTTCCCTGCAAAGAGGAAGATGAGATGATTGTCAGGAAGCATAGAAAACAATTTCAACTGTATCATTACTCGGTATTTTTCCAGATCATGGTCTTTCTTTAATCTTTCTTCTAATGATTTAGGCAAATAATAATTCTTTGAACTCTTAAGATTTCAATTACACTAACAGTAAATTTTGGGGTTTCCATATAAAGTCTGTTTCCACATTGTCTATAATAAGAATTTATTATAGACAACATGTAGTGCAACAGTGGCACTCAGTCGATGAGTGATAACAATGAAAAAGAGAGACAATGACCAGAGGAAGTAATAACTTTCTTGGGCTCAGCTTTGTTCCCTCTGGCATGAGACATTTTCCTGCCCTTCCAACTTGCAGTACTCCATGAGACCAAGCTCCTCTTGTGATATTTTCTGGAGAAGCTAGCATGTGGGAGATGCCACAGAGTGCTGCCAACTGCAAGTCAGATGGCACTAGGGGAATACGTCATAGAATCACAGAATGGTTGGGGTTGGAAGGGACCTTAACCTCAGTTCCACTCCCCTGCCATGGGCAGAGACACCTTCCACTAGAGCAGGTTGCTCCAAGCCCTGTCCAACCTGGCCTTGAACACTGTCAGGGCTGGGGCAGCCACAGCTTCTCTGAGCACCTTGTGCCAGCACATCAGCAGCCTCATAATAAAGAGTTTTTTTCCTTCTGTCTAATTCTCTCCTCTGTCTGTTTAAACCATTCCCCCTTTTTATGTCACTAGATGCCCTGTGAAAAGTCCCTCTCCATATTTCTTCAACTCCCCTTTAGGTATTAGAATATAGTTATTTGGTCTCCCTGGAGCCTTCCCTTCTCCAGGCTGAAAAAAAACCCCGCATGTGAGATGTAGTTTTCCTAAGGCTGGGGGCAAGCAGACACTTAAGTTACTTCCTCTGCTAATCAAGTCCCGAACTTGGGCTTGTACTTGCTGCATCTTTATTTCCTGCTAATGTGAGAGGGACCCTGTTATGATTCCTTGAGATTCGACTTGTGCATGCAGTTGTTATCCTTAGCCTTGGCTGTGCTGCAGCAGCAACCACACAACCAAGGAATGCTTTTGTTGGTGTGACCCGTTCTGTCCTTGTTTTGCTAAGATAAGCAAAAAGTAAGGCAACTGGTGTACTGGGTTTTGTACTGCTGAGCAAGGCACCTTGCTGAGACCCTGCTCTCATTTCTCACACTGTGACTGTATTGTTGCTGAAAGCATTCATTGCCATTCACCTTTAGGAGTTGAATTTGCATAATCATTTTTCTTGCAAGGCTTCAGAATTGGCTGATCTGGACTCTTCACTTCAAAATATCTTCACTGTGCTTTTCAATATGCACACAACGCTGCGAGCTAGAACAAAACGATCTTGTTGTGTTACCATAGAGACTTCCAGGGTCCAAGAAGGGTTCCTGCTTGAAATTGGACTGTTAAAGGAACAAGGGGCTGTTAGAATTTAGAGGGCTTAATCCTTGTCCAGGCACTGGCATAAATCAGAGCCATCAGGGTGAAATGAGCTGGCAGTCCCTATGTAGTGCTCTACAGACAGAGCTCTTCAGTCCAACGGGCCCAAAGGGGCTGTCATCTTGGTAGATTCATTAAAAAGGAGGTGGGGGAAAGGTCTAGGAAAAACACTTGAAAATGTTAAGTCACTTTATGCTTTACTTTTATTTCCCCACTGCCTTTTATTTGAGCGCTAATGAAGAGGCTTTCCTTTGCACTTAGACATTCAACTTTGCTTTTTAAGCATACATTTTTAAGCACCATTAAATGAAGGCAGGGGTGAGGGAAGGTGCAGGGCTGACAACTCCACATTGGAGACTGAAGTCCTACGTTCACAATTAAAGGCAAACAGTGAGACTGTAGCTGCATTCCTATGCTGACCTGGAGAAAACATGATTTGGACTGAAAGGACACTACCTTCTATGAGCCTGTTGAGTTTTTAGTGTTGGTGCTGTAATTGCAGCTATAATGACCATTTTGTGCAATGGAGGGAAAAGAAAATGTCTTGCTATATACATAAAGGGAAGCAAAAATTGGTTGGGAGTAGATTCAAGAGCAAAACCTTCTGGCAGTTAACATTATCTCTGCTTCGGAGTACGTTGTCCAGGCTACCTATGTAAGCATGAAAAAGGGTGCTTACAATCCTGTTTGCCAACTTGAAAGCCCTAGTGCAAAATGGGGAGGCTGTACTCTGCCCCATGTTAGATGTGGGCCCTAGAACTGTAATCTTTAAATGGGCATTTGAAAGAGCATTTGTGAACATGTTTTGAAAATACACCTCTTGTTGTGTGACTGTGGTGGGAGGTGCAGATCTGCCTTGTGTTATGTGCACAGAGCCATTCCTCTCCTCCCCAGCAGTGGTTGCTGGTTCAGGCACTTAGCACCTCCTGGCTCTGGAGTTTGATGGAAGCAGAGTTTAATCCTTCCTGCTGTCTTTAAATTAGCCCTGATGATTTCTTCCTTTGGCTTAAATCTTGGCCCTGATAGACTCCCCTAACAACTCTTCTGTTATGCAGTGAGCATGGTAAGATCTCTAAGAAAAGACAGTTCTTCCCTGTCTCTTTGTTATGAAACAAACTCTTTCTGGCCCAGGCTAATGTGAACTATGCACACCCTGCCCTCCATAGGAAACTGTGGCGTGTGATGCCAACACAGTATGTTCAGCAGAGCTAAATTTGTGCACATCCAAGATACTCTCCACTCCTCAGGTGCCGTGTACCCTGACAAATACTGTGTGGCCCATAGCTAACACTGCAGCAGGCAATACTGTCAATAATGTCTCAGAAGCTTGCATTCCTGTCAGCAGTGATTTACGGGGTGGTTTAGGCTCCTTCCAGAACAGATCAGTTGGCATGGCCTCTGGGCAGCTTCCCAGCAGCACAGCAAATGCTGCTAGAAGAAGCTTGAGTCTGAACTGGAGTATGAGCAGCTAAAATGTTAACCAGCAGGTCTTGTCAAAGGGCAAGCTTGTATTTTGGTCTTCTATTACATCATTATCCTATTGCTTCTGAACAGAAGACTTGATTTGTTGGTACATGGCTGCCTAGCTTTTGAGGGACTGACCCTTTGGATATGGCTCTCTCTCTGTTTTGAAGGATCAAGTCAGACCCAGAAGATGCTGAGCTCTTGTCCCATGAAAGCACTGACAGACACGGGTGAGATGTATGCTCTCCACAATTTCGCAGTCACTTCAGTGTGGTGGTAATAAGTGGCATTGTGCTTTATGGATGAGAAGCCTTGCGCAAATTGACCTTTAGGCCAGTAATACATGACCACCATCTCCATTTCCTGGGCTATCTCTGGCCTCTCTAGATGGCTTACTGGATTAAAAGTTATTTTTGCAAGTTATTGATACAGGCACAATTAGTGACATTAAGTGGCAGAATGTTCACTTGTGCAGGATTTTAGCTTCTTTTTTTTTCCTGGACTCTTTATTCCCAGTAGTAAAAAACATATATGTGGTTGAAAAACAATGTGGTTACTAGTTGCCAATGAGCATCAAACAGTTAAGAAATGCAGAAAGCTGCAATATCTTTTTATTAGAATGGTGGATGTAATAAGATGAAACACATGAGTTTTCAAGCATGGAAATCCTTCTTCAGGTCAATGTGCCTGAAGGCATGTTGGTATCTTTCAGCTACATCAGTTGGTCTAGTAAAAGTTACTGCTTCTCCATAGGAGTTATTGCACCTCACGTATCTTTAGACCATCTTGTTTAGTAGCAATGTTGCTGTAGCTAAGATTCTCGAAGACCCGTTTTTGTATTGCAACTGCAGGAGTATGTCCTCATGAGTCTTAACTTCAGTGTATTTCTTAATTTGGTCATCTGTTTGTTTTGTCATAACTGTGTAATAAACCCTTTCTGCAGTTTTGGGGGGAAAGAAGTGATTGATTTCCATTTTATGAGCTTTATGGGATGTGTTACTTAGAAGACTTGTCATTAGCATCATTTGCTGGTGTTTAGTGGAAGATTTAATTCCCCTACTCTAATTATTTGGGGAAATCTGTTGATGTACAACTTACAGAGTTATTATGGAAATGGCGGCATTATGAAATACTTTAATGTGGATGCAGCATCCACTGTTTGCTGACAGGGGTTGCAGTGTGTGGCTGATAGGGTATATGGGAGAGTTGTTAACCACAGCATGTGCAAAGGAAAGATTTAGCTGAAGCCTTGGGGAGCAATCTGTTCCCAACGTATCTGTGTGGGTAGGGTTTGGAGGAGTGGAGTGGAAGACATAGAGGTTTTCAAAACATGTGTCCAAAAGATGTAGAAAAGATGAAGAGACACTGACAACAGTGGGGATTAACTCAAAACACATTGAGATGCTCCAGGGTGGTCAAAAATCACAAAGGTGATAGAATTGCATTTATTCCCTGTGCTACTGAAGAAATGAGCATCTGGCAATGCACTAAGAAAAGCTGGTGTGTTGTAGGTACCATATATACCTGTGAAGATGAAACCAGACAAACTAGTGTGCCGACAAGGGTGGAAAAGTCTAGTGGCAGCACTGCCTCAGTCCAGCTTGATGGCTGCCTGTCCATGAAGTGGTGACAGGCAAAGTAATACTGTTTTTAAGGTGTGAGTCAAAATGGCCTTGGAGAAAGAAACAGTGCAGTGGTCTGCTTCAGCTCCAAGCAGCTTGAAAGTATGCTGAATTCACCCGGGTTTCCATGGGCACATCCACTTTTGCCATCTGGTATCAAAGTAATGCTGGAATTTGCCTGTTATTTTGTGGCTTGTTTCACTTGGCTATTCCCAAGGTTCAAGGCCAGGTTGGACAGAACCTTGAGTGGTACTGTCAAGTAAGAGATGTTCCTGTCCATGGCAGGGAGATTGGAACTGGATGATCTTAAAGTCCTTTCCAGCCCAAACCAGTCTATGGCTTGGATTGGAAATTCTGCATGGCCAGCATACAAGCAGAGGCCCGAAAGCCTAAAGTTGGCAATGCACTGAATTCATAGTTCCTGCACTGAACTGCATCTGACTTGTGACAGTGAGGGCAGATGAAAGTAAACTAGTAAATACCCACCTCTCCCAGGCTTGAGGCTCCAGCTGATTCCAGTACACAGGGTTTCAAACCCACAAACCTTTGTACTTGGGACAGGATTCCCACATAACCATTCCCATATAGATGAGTTGACAGAGATATTGCTATTTCTTCTTCTGGTTGATGACATGTGCTCAGCAAAATAAATGTGAAGGTTTGTTTTAATGTTTCTATTGAGAAGGTAGAGAAGAGAGTTGGTTGGATGTGTCTCTGAAGGTCTGTCATATTTCTTCTGAGATAGGATTAAAAGAGTTCAATCTGCAAACTCTATTTCCTCTGTCAAAAAGAGATAACCAGTTCCACAGACTGAGATTATTAATGATTGAGTGAATTTTATCCATCTCTTTGTATCTTGGAAGGACACTTCACTGAAGCTGATTTTGATCACTTTGTAAGAAATGTCACCTTCAATAAATTCCTGCCTGACAATAGATAACCCAGTAACAAGCTGGAGGACAGCAGAGGTGATGTAAGACTTGGCATCTCTTGAACCTAGCTGCATCCCTACTGTTGTTTTGGGGCGGGAATTTAAGGGAAGGAAGAAGGAAAAGCATCGTCCTGGAAGAAAGCCTTCTTCCAATTTGATTCAGAAAGATGTTTTTCCCTGAGACATGAGAATTGCATTACTTATCATAATTTTTTCAAAAGGAAAAGGTGGGAGTGGTTTCACTTTTCTCTTTCTATCCTTGCCCAGCCTAGCATGTAAAGCCTTGGCAAATATCTTGGCCATTTAGTTGAAGGATCCCTTGTCTGCTCTTGTGAGCAGTGTAACACAACAGAGTCCTGCAGTGCTTAACCTGCCAGCATCTGATGGTTGGGATATTGCAAACTTATCTCTTCTATTGATGATGTGCTGTTCCATCAATGCCAAGGAAGAGGTATAGACCCCACTGGTGGGAAAAACAGACTGTTGCAGCAGCAAATATGTCTACTCCTACCTCTAGCATCCAACCAGCTGGAGTATGCTGCCCTCACTGAATAAATGGTTGGCGTAAGCCTATTGTTTTAGGGAAGGCTCAAGGGCAGCTCAAATAGAAATTCAGAGTTCCAGGAACAGCATCTCCTTGTCCACATCCTTTCTGTATGATCTGCAGCTATTTTTGGAGGTTGTGGCAAGGTGGGGAGGGAGCCAGGGTGAGAGGACTGGCTGGTGCATCTGAAGATTATTATTCCCTGTGGCTGCTCCGTCCTTCTGGACTGTGGCCACAGATTGTTCTTGCAGTTGCTGCAAGAAGCAGCTGAAGTCACTTGCTGTGTCACTGTGGTTTGCAGGTATCTCAGTGTCTGCTGTGATGACCACATCCTAAAGGTGAATAAAATACTCCCTGCTCTTACCAGCTTGGGTCAGAAGAGTCGTTTGGGTCCATTTTGAGCAGAAATGCTTTCTCTGAGCGCCAGAGATTCACATTCTCACTGCGCTCTTTAGGAAGCGCATTAATTCAGCCACTGTACAGGGTGAACTGATCTTTGCAGTTTACTTGCCAGCTGATGCACAGCAGGATTCAAGGAACAGTCCAAGGGATGGCATTGCCAAATGCAATATGTCCTTATACTAAAAAACACACTTATTTTCCATTGGGTCGAGAGAGTTCCCAAGCCTTGGCAGATCAGGAAAGCAGTGCGGCAGTGGTAGGGAGAATATGTAATTCTGGCTTTTACTTGATTTGTCTTTGCATCTTTTTGTCCCCAGAAGTTATCTGAAGGAGTGAGGGTAGTAGCAGGACACTGTGTGCAATGTGCTCTGTGCTTTCTGCCTTTGACATTGAAGGAGGCTCTTTTTGCAGGAGACTTTCATGGGCTTTCATTGTAGTTAGGAACCCCGACATAACCATTTAATTCCTCCAGGCAGCCACTGTATGTACCAATGGGGATGGGGGCCTCCTGGAGGTGCTGCTGATCAATAAGAACATCATATTCCTCTGTCTGCTTTCTAGGTGAGCAAGCAGCAGGTCAGCTGAAGGAAAGGGAAGCTGTCTAAGGGAGTCGGAGAACTCCAGTCCCCATACTGCAGGAGAATGAGGGAAAGAGTGGGCCATGACTCTCCATTTGGTGCTTTTCTGAAGTGTTTTGCTTAATCTGCTTGAGTCTTTGCCAAAAGCTTGGTCCTTAGTAGAGCAAAACTATCTCTTAGCCTGCCTGCCCATGGCAGGGCTGGGGCGGGTGGTGTTTTGCAAGAGCATGAGACCTATGGGAATCTCCATATTGCCAGGTTTGATGCCTGAGGATGTGCAGCAGGTACCAATAAACCTAGAGAGACTGAGGCTAATGTAGTGCCTTCTCACCCTGCTCTACCACCACTCATTTAATGGGATCCCAGCCCAAGTGGAATCAGAAGCAGCTTTAGTGCCTGATAAGGGCAGATCTGGCATTGCTCCTTATAAATAGTTGGTGGGTTTTTCCTGGAACCAGGAGAAATCAGTAAACCTGGACTGCTGGAGTGACATTTTTACCTGACCCTTTGGAAGGGTACCAAAGCTTGATGCTGGGCAAAGCAGAGCTTTACCTAGACTGGTTAGATGGTAGCTTGTTTCTCGCTTACTGCTTTCGTGGACACCAACTTTGCATATTGCTAAGAGTGATTTCTGCTACCCCAGATGCTTCTCCTTGTTGTCTTTGCTCCCAGGTGAAGCTATCCTCTTTACGGTGGAAGTGCTGCCACATGAAGGGTCAGTGCTGTGTTTGAGGAAACTGAGGCAGCAGAGACCTCAGGGGTGCTGAGCATGGGGATGCTCCCAGGGCCTCTGGCTGGGAAGGAGTAGGGAGAAGCATTGCAGGCTGTGAAGGCTGCATGGCTGTGCTTCAGTGGCAAGGGAAGCTTTGGGTAGGGGAGTAAAGCTAACATGGTCAGACTATGACAGGGAGCTGGCCATGTGCAAGGAGTCAGTCAATGCATGCTCTTTGCTTTGATCGTTTCCCTGGATAACCATCTTAAGCTTCTAAAAGCCTCCTTTCCTCCCTTCCCACCCCCTACATGTGCTTGTTTTTTCATTGATTGATGTTTATGTGTAGCCTTAAGGACTGTAATTAGTTAAGCTAATGACAACTTGTTGATGCTGTGTTAAATGGTATTGTGGGGCCCCAACTTCAGGAGCTGCCTTGGCCTTATTTTGGGTGTGCTGAACACTGGAACCTCCCACTCACTTGAATAGAATCCTAGAATGGTTGGGTTGGAAGAGACCTTAAGATCATCCAGTTTCAAACCCCTGCCATATGCAGGGACACCTTGCACTAGAGCAGGTTGCTCCAAGCCCCATTCAACCTGGCCTTGAACACTGCCAGGGATGGGGCAGCCACAACTTCTCTGGACAACCTGTGCCTCACCACCCTCCCAGTAAAGAACATCTTCCTTATATCCAACCTAAATTTCCTCTGTTTCAGTTTGAACCCATCACCCTTTATCCTGTCACTACAGCCCCTGATGAAGAGTCTCTCTCCAGCATTCTTGTAGCTCTCCTTCGGATACTAGAATAGCAGGGTTAAGGTGGCCTCATACGCTGAGCCAGCAATGTTTACACTGTGTGTGCTGCAGCAGTGCCTGATCCCATGCATCCCAAATTTGCTGTGTGCTGCCGCTCTCTCCTTCCATGCAGCTATAGGCAGGCCCTGGAGAAGAAGATGCTCAGCAGAAGCTGGCCCGTGTAGCATCCCTGCGGATGCAGCCGTACCGGGTTGGCGGCGATGGACACATCCCAATCTGTGGGTGGCCCGCGCCACAGAGCAGGAGTGTAGCGGATGTGCCGCTGTGTACCGGGACGGGGGGTGACAGCCGCAGCCCGGCGGGTTGCTGGGGCAGCTCGGGGCCGCCAGGCTGCGCTCTCGGTCCGGCCGCCGCTCCTGCCGCCCTCCCCGGGCGGGCGACCGGGGCTCGGGGCACG
>JASSUY010029087.1:2249-73788 GCA_032466535.1 Forpus xanthops
AGTGTGATCATCTCTTGTGTCTTGAGTGTGATCATCTCTTGTGTCTTGAGTGTGATCATCTCTTGTGTCTTGAGTGTGATCATCTCTTGTGTCTTGAGTGTCATTCTCATCAGAGATGAGTGTGTGCTTGACTTTTATGTACACTTTCTCATGAGTTACAATATGTGATACAAAAGATCACTGTTTAAGTGAAAACTTTAAATGAGTATACTTCAAGTAGCTCTAAATTAGCTTATGTCTTTCACTGCTAATTTGAAGTTTCTATACTGTGTGTTTCAGTGCTGCAAGATGTATTGAAAGAACTATTCAAGACAAGACTGAGATCAGATCTTAGCCTCAGATAATGTCTTTCAGAGTAAGAGAATTCTAGGTTCAGTGTAATTCAGGTTCCTTGTGGAAGTCAGTTGCAGCTGGCAACAGACTGTTTTGAACATCTGTGTAATTGCGCTGAGCTCCTAAAATTGGGTGCATGTGAGGGAGAACCAATTTCAGATGTAAGCATAATGCTTTGGATACTAGCTTCTGTGAAATTGGTGTTTAAATGCATTTTGAAGGAAGTTTGTGGACTTACGGGGTTTGAAAAGGATTTTCGAATTTGACCCAGGTAGCATCTCCCTGACTCTCCAAAGAGCCTTTAGAACTGCCTGTGAATGGTTTTTGGTTCAGCCTAAGGTAGATGCCTAATACGTCTTTGAAGGGTGTGATCATCATGTGGCATCGCATAAGTTTTTTAAAGACCTCAACCAACCTGGGATACTTTTAATTCTAGGCTGTTTATATTGCTGTCATTTTATTTAGTTTATATGAAAGAGTGCATGCAAGTAGTATTTGTTGTAGTAGCCAGCTATGTTACCTGTAGCAGGACAAGAAAACTTCTACCGGGAAAGAATAACAAAAAACCATTTTTCTAACAAAGAATGTCATGCATTGCCTTGTTTCTTTCTGACCCACTTGCTGCTCAGTCTGTGTGGCTTCTTGAAATTGTAGGACACAGAGTGCTTCAGTAGTCTGATTTCCACTCTGCCTTCTAAATTGACCACAGAGTGGACTGTCATTTAATAACTTGACTGTGTGGTTGATACTTCTCCTTGGAGAAATGACAGCTGGCCAATGCCGAACAGCTTAGAAATAGTGCTTCTGGAAAGTTACAGCCATATTACTACTGTTGGTTCATATTAGCTGTATCTGTTGTGCCAGCTGAAGGACAGGTGTGGAAACTTGGCTTCTCCTCTTTTTGAAACAGAGAGACAATGACCGGGCAAAGCCACTGTTACTTTGTATTATGCATGACCTGCTTGAAAAGATTAAATTAAGACAGAACTGTATTCATTTCTAATTGGACTTTCTCAAAATGTGTTTGCAGTTAGAATGATCTCTTCCATGGTCACTCTGGGGTGACCTCTCTGCAAACTAGTTAACATTTCACTGTCCAAAGTTCATAAATCCTTTAATAAACCAAGCAGTCCTCAGCTGTGGAAGTCTCAGATACCTTTCAGAGTTTTAACTACTTCCAGAACATGTGTTTTGCAAATACTATTTTCATCTTGTTCTTGGTTGTGTCTTAACTTTTGGGTTATTAGCATCTTTGTCTTTCTCCATTTCCAATTCTTTGCAGTGTTACATTGTTGGTTGTTTTTTTTACAGGGTAAAGCAGTAAATTTCCTAAAGATTATTGAATTTCTTTCGGCTCCCTGCTGTCCCAAAGTTGTTTTGGGAATGCAGGTGGCTGAGAAGGGTAAAAATTAATGTGAATTGAAAAAAGGAATTGTACTGTACTCAAACTTTTGTATGGTATAGTCAATAAGTAATGTAACTTATACATACTGATCAAGTAATCAGTATGACCAAACCAGTGGAATATTGATCAGTAATCCAAGACCATCAACTGGTGCATAATATTAACAGATCTATAATTATTTCATATTTCTTAATCTTTATTCCTCTTATCTTTGTTTTAATTTGTTTATGGGGTTTTTAATATTTATTCAGCTTTCAGTAAGATGCATTAGTCTGTCTTTTTGCTTTCTAGACAAACTATGAAAACAGAATATACAGTCTGAAAGTAGAGTGTGGACCTAAATATCCAGAAGCACCTCCTACAGTTAGATTTGTAACTAAAATTAATATGAATGGAATAAATAATTCCAATGGAATGGTAAGTTGAAATGGTAAGATCAACCATGTTGCTAATCTGTGTTATATATTTCTGTGAAAAACCCAAATGAGGAATAACATGCTTGTTGGACAGAGCTTTCATATTTAAGTTTTACAGTATAAGTACTGGCATTGATAAAAAAAATGGGTTGCCTGCTACTTCACATCTTTATTTACAGTATATTAGTGGTTCTTTGTGGCTTATCAGTGGGACAAACATTATTTATAGTATTAATCCAGTTTCTTTTGAGTGAAGCTAAAGATTTTAGTTTTGAACATACACAAAAAAAATGTTTAAAGTTGTGTGTAGGTATTTCCCTTGTAATACACTCATAAAAGGGGATTAGGTTCATACTGCAGTGGGGTTATTACAGACTTTATCTGATGTTTCTGTTAGTTAAAAATGGAGGTTATATATAGTGAGTCTCACTCAGGATGTAGTAATTTATCTGCAATGAACCAGTTTATTTAAACTTTCATTTTCTTTTTCCTGGGTTTATTTAAATCTGAGGTGACTCTGAGCTTCAGCGTTAAAATCTTTTGCTACAGATGGTCATCACTTTTATTTTAAATATCAATTTGCACTAAGTTACTTTTGTTGATTTCACACTTACGGTGTGATGAGTTCACATACATGAGCAATGGCAGCAGCTCAAGCAAGTTTGTTATGCCATTTTTCACTGTGTATTTTAATCATGGAATCATAGAATGATTCAGGTTGGAAGGGACCTTAAAGCTCATCTAGTTCTATCACCCCTGCCATGGGCAGGGACATGTTCCAGTAGACCAGGTTGCTCAAAGCCTCATCCAGTCTGGCCTTGAACACTGCCAGGGCTGGAGCAGCCTCAATGTCTCTGAGCAGCCTGTTCCAGTGTCTCACTACACTCACAGTAAAGAAATTCCTCCTCATATCTAATTCTCCCTTCTTTCAGCTTAAAGCTATCCCACTTGTCCTATCCTTACATGCTCTTGCAAGAAGTCCCTCTTCAGATTTATTGTCACTCTTTAGGCACTGGAAGCTACTCTAAGGTCTCTCCAGAGCCTTTTCTTCTCCAGGCTGAACAGCCCCAGCTCTCTCAGCCTGCTCTCATAGGAGAGCTGCAAATCCTGTGAGTAAGCCTAAGGTACCAAATGGCTCAGTGAAGAGGCATGAGCTGTTTTGCTTTTACAGTGGTATATGTTTATATTAGCAGGAAATACAGTAATATATTACATTTGTGTGAATGTATGTTTGTCTTTACTGAATGCAAAGTAATTGAATTAAGGTAATACTTAGAGGTGAGTCAGATGACTGAATCAGTAAAGAAGTATGCTCATGTTGCTTCATCGATGCCTATCTGAGAGCATAGGTGTTGGTTTCCAGAAGCAGAACCTCAGATCTACAGAGCCTCATAAGGTTCATGTTTACCAAACCAGTTGGCTTTATCTTCTGTTTGGAGAAGTGTACACTCCCTCAGTTTGCTGAGGAACAGGGTGAATACTGTGACAGGAAATCAAACTGGTGTTTTTAAAAGCAGTGTTAAAATCCAGTCATTGCTACAGGAAAATTTTATTTTAATAAGATTATAAGCTCATGCAAAACCTTCATTCGATTTTTCCCCAACTGTTCTATAAACTAATATTTTATGAAGGATATGCTACGCAGAGGTATAGCTGATTTTTTTAAATGGATTTAAATAGGACTAGGTAGTATATTTAATGAAATCAGTTTTCATAACTACTGAATTTTAAACACAGTTTGTTATGTAATTTCTAAGGTGCCCATTGTCCCAGTGTCGCTTATTTAGTGAGCACTATTGTGCTCAGTAGAACCTGTCAGATAAACTGGGGACACCTTCAGCATTTTGGAGTAGTTCATGTTGCTGCTTCCTGGTTTAATTCCTTCCTATTTCTTCCAAGTTGCTCTCCCATTCTCTGCTTGCCTTTCATTTAATAGATCACAAGTGGTTAGCTGTGTTCTTTGAATTAATGACAGACAAGCTTTACTGCCCGTGCTTTTCCATGACATGTTTTTTGTCATATGGCCAGCTTTTGATAATGTTGATTATAGGTGTCATGAGAAGGTTGGTGGCTTGCAGAAAAGAGATAAACAGCAGCCAAAATCATATGTCATAGCAGTATTATCATACTGCTCAAAACATTTGTAACATTGTTAAGGCACACTTTACAGGAGATGTGTGCCAGTTAACACCTGAGGAAAAGTAGGGCCCCCAGTGTCAGTTTAGGGGGTGATAATTTCTGTTGAGTTGGAGTATAAATAGTGGAGGGGGAAGATGGATATGTGCTAGAGTTACAAGGGATGCTAAGGAAGCTGGTTTTATACTGCCCTGTTGGCAGTGTTTCTCGATCTTCTTGACTTACAAGTCCCTTTATGATTTGCATGGAAATCGCGTATGTGCAATGAGTTTATTGATACTCATGCTTGCAAAAGTTTATTGACTCTTTGATTATTCTGAGAGCACAGTTTTGCTTGTAAGTAACATTTCCATCAGCAGCACGTGTCAGGGATTCCAGAGATCACTGTTTGATAAATTTAGTGCAGGAAAGTAGAGGTCTACTTCAGCACTTTTTTATCTCAGAAGACTACTTTGGTGCCCTGAGTCACCCTGTTAAATTGTCTTCCTTATCTGCAAGTTAGTTTTTGTGCTTTTCTGCTCTTCAATTTGCTCTTGGAGTTAATGTGTATACAGAATTAAAGTGCCTCCAGTCCAAGCATTTACACAGCACTGGACAAAATGCCTTTATGTGCTAATGGCATTGGTGTTGTGAAACTATTTTACCATTCTTAGTGCTGCGGGGTCTTTCCTTTTGAAGGCTTGTGTATCCTGTATTGATAAAACACAGGTTGCATTCTGACATGCTATTTATTTTCCCGTGGTCTTTCGAGCATGTCTGATTTTTGCATTTATGAGGGCTCTTCTGTAGTCTGTCTTTCAAGATTTGCGATCACTTCTGTACATTTAGATACCACTTACAGCTGGAAATACTTGTTTCCTTTAACTTAATTGAGACTATCAGCTGTAAACCTGCATACTGTTTTTCAGTTATGGCCTTGAGCTTGCTTATTGTAGACTAAGCAGTTTGCTACTTCTTGAAGTTAAGATATTGGAATATTATAAACACTTAATACTTTTCATCATTGTGTAAAATTCAATAATTTCAATTGTTTAGAAAAAAATAATTATACATGTTGCTTCTCTTGCTATTGATAAGGATTTACAGTGGTGCACTCCCCAGAATAAAATAGTCTACAGGTTGCAGTTTTCAGCTTAATTAGGTTTTAGTGGCCTTGAAATTTCTCACGTTGTTCTAGAATGTGTACTTTAATCTTACCCAATGCTTTTGTGGTTTGAACATAGTTTGTGTCATTCTTCCAAATATTTTGTCATTGTGCAGAAAGTGAATTTATTGTTCACTAACCTGGAAATAAATTTTGCACACAAAACAGAACCTGAGCCAAAATCTTTGCTGCTGCAAGATGTCATGAAAAATGTCGGTGACTTGCAGAAAAGAGACTAAGATAAACAGCAACAAAAATGTCATGTTGGAGTAGTCTGTAGTCAGAAACCATTCGTAACACTTAAAGCAGAATTTACAGTCTGTGAGTTTGTTGTTAAAAATTCCCAGCTAAGAAAGAATAGCTGGCGGAGCTTACTTTTAAGTGATCAGGTCTCACATCCCAGTACAGCTGGTATATGTGGAATTGCATTGTTTGAACAGCACTGGTTACTGACTGCTATGTGCTGTAAATGAGGTAGATCTCCAAACATAAGAGAGCCTGCAAAGGCAAAGTTGAGGAGAAGGAAGAGTCCTAGAGCAGCTGCCTTTCCAAATGTTTTTTTTTTGCTAGCGCAGTCTTTTGTCTGAACAGATAATTGTTAGTTTTCTTTCTTAGACCTACTGAAGTCTAAAACTACTTTTTCTTCTTACCTATGTTGGTTTACCAGTGGTCTTCTAAACCAATTTATTATCGTGGGCTTCCACGCCCAAATGCACATCTTTCCTGGCTGGGAATCTTCTGTTGAAACTATTACCTGGTCCTTAATAGTTGTTTACTGTAGCTTTTTTCCCCTCTGTTTTTTAAAGGGAGACTATTGATTTTTTTATTTTGTTTAGGCAGGTGAGTGACACATAATGTGTTTTCTCCTCAGCTACTTTAGCAGAAAGTGTTGTGATTGATTAACGTGGAAATTTTCTAAACTACTGGTCTTCCAAAAAATATTTACCAAAGCATTCAGGGAGTACTCTCACATTTTGATCCCTTTTGCCAAATTGAAGAGGATGTTGGGTTAGCTGCAGAGAAGTATTAACAAATGTTAATAAGTGTTTCTGTGTGTGAGAGGGGAGAAAATAAGCTCTTAGACATCTGTAGCTCTATGTTAAGTGAACATGAAAACTGAACACTTGTATCTTCTGTAATCGTGATACTTAACCACCATGAAGTTTTTTTTCTTTCTGTAGGATCCCGTTTGGGAAAATGGTTGTCTCTACATGTCACTTGGCATTTTCTGTGTTGAAGACAATTTTGAGTACTGTGATATTTATTATTGTAATTTATTTAAAGGATTAATGTTTTCCTTAGTTTGCTAGGTCCAGTTTGTTGGATAGAAATACTGGAGTGTTCTTTAACCTTATCTAGAAGGACTGGAGAGGAAGAGTTCTTTAAGAGCCTGGTACCTCAGAACAAAGATTCAAACTAAATGATGCCTTGCTGAAGCTGCTACTTGATAACATGGGTGATCTTTTATCAGAATTTAAGTTTTACTCACTGGTGGTTTTATCTAATAGTCTGCTATTTAAGAAGAGAACCTGTTTTCCCTTTGCAAAGATTATTCTTTTCTGACATTACCTCTTATCTACCACATTAAACCAAATACCCCTTTAAAATAGTAGTAGCAGTGCAGGAATTCGAGTGATGGTCTGGCTAGTGTTACTTTCAAAGCCTTTCTATTGGCTCATACACTCATGCGTAATTTAAACTGGCACAATCTTGCTGCGTAATGGAGCTTTCCTTCTGATACTTTTTTTTTCTTCCTTAATTTATTAATGCTTGCAGTAATTATTAAATAATCTGACTGCCTTTTATACTGTGCTTTGACGTTGCACAGTCTTTGGCAGCTCTACTAACTTTAAGGAGCTCCCAACTCTGAATAGAACGTTATTTGCATGAAGAGAAATGCTTACAGTGCTGAGCTATGAATTGGATGAAGGATCCTGCTTAGGGACTTCTTTCCAAAGTGTTCTTGTTTCTGTTTTTAAGTTTTAAACTTGGTGGGTTCTATCAGTTCAGGTCAGAAGATAGCTCCACATAGATTTCATGGTTCATCTGAGCTGATAAGCAGTAGGGCTGTTAACAGAACACGTGCCTAGGGAGAGGGAGCAGAAGTCTCTTGGGTTAGTATTGCTGCCCAAGCCAGCACACTGTTAAACCTTGGCCTGTTTTCTCCCACGAAAAGGTTTAGTCTCATTTGTTGTCCTGAAAATAGACAGCCTCACTTCAAACAATCTAGAAATTAACCATCTGTGTTAACATTCTTGTTTCTGGTTCCAGTGTGTTTTGTTTTTTTTTTTTTAATTTTCCCTAAATAAGATGGGATAAGAAACTTTTTGGTGTTTTGTGCTGACTAAATCATGAAACAGTGGTTTCCAGCACTTCTATAGCTGTGTGGGCTGCTTATGCTATTCTGTCAGTGGAGTTTAGTAGCGTGCAGTAGCCCTATTTCTGCCCATGGGCCTTCTTTGCAGTTGTACAGCTGTTAGCCCCCTTTGTCTTTTTAAGTTCCTCCTTGCAGGGGCTGGGTGGCCAGGAGTTACCTGCTGCCAGAAACAGTTCCCAAGCTGACTTTCAATTGCTAATTTTCCTATGGAAAACTCCCTGTTATAATATAATTGTGTAAATTGTCCCACAGGTTTTATAAACGCATAGGAGAAGTCCCATGTCCTTTCCTTTCAGTTCATATTCAAATTGGTAAGTGATGTACAGTAATCTTCACAGCTCCGTAAGATGACTTACTGTAAGAAGGATGCAAAGAACTAAGAAATGTCCAAACATTGTGAATCAGTTATTCTGGTATTTCAGGCCATTTCTTAGTGTATGTAGTGACTCTTAATGTATCAGAAGCATCATGTAATATTGACATGAAATAAGTCACTGATGATACTTGTAGCAAGGGAAAAATAAGGGAAGCTTTTCTTTAGAAAGGTATTCTATGGACTCCTTTGTGACAGGTTCTTTTAAAGAACTGAGGAAAACCCAAGTATATATACTGGCATAATGAAGGTGATTACTTTTTTTCTTTTTTGGGGGATAATTTGAAACAAATTAATGTATTTTACAAGATACGGCTCCAGTTATGCATTGAAAAGTTGGCTGATCTCTTCCTCTCCCCCCACCCCTTTCCTTCTCACTAATACTAGTATCAGCACAGATGGAAGGGTCCACCTGCGTGGATTTTATTACAGAATCTGTATCTGTGTCCGTATGTAAGTATATGATTGTTTTCCTTAAACTGTATTATGAACACAGGGACTTTATGCCACAGAAAAAGTGTCAGGGAATGCTTAGACCCTTTCTTATTACAATTAGGTCAATAGCAGTTATTTATGTAGAGATGTTTCATTTCATCATGACTTACAACTCTCTCTTCTTTTTCCAGGTGGACGCACGGAGCATACCAGTGTTAGCAAAATGGCAAAATTCTTATAGCATTAAAGTTGTACTTCAAGAGCTAAGACGTCTAATGATGTCCAAAGAAAATATGAAGCTTCCACAACCTCCAGAGGGACAAACTTACAACAATTAATTTTAGCTGATTCTCAAACTTCTGTCTTAAAACAACAACCTTCTACTCATGTTAATGTCTTGATTAAATCTCACAATGCAAACACCCACACATTAAAAGAATTTCAGCTGGTATACATGACCTGGACATTTGTAAGAATATATATAATATATGTATGCCCAATATGTTTTCAGGCACTATGGGAGAAAAAGGCAGCACAATTATTTTTTTCTCTTACTGAGGCACTGCATTTAAGCATAAGCCTGAAATAGCCTAAAATTGGAATTCAGGTTTTACAAGATGAAAGCATGACATAAAGTGTCAGGTTGCTGTGGAATAATATATGTTTCTGAAAATAATCTCTTGAGAAGGCAAAATACAAATGGCATGCTTTATCCATCTTGCTTAGTAAAAGAGCTGCAGTTAATTTTGTTAAAGTAGCAGGTACAGTGAATACCGTTGCTCATCCTGTTTAATTTTGCAAGGTTGTGGGTGCCGACTACTAGTAGTGTCACAAAGTATGTTCAGGATTGTTTTGATACCTGTATTTATAAAATGGGGGGGATTAATTTCTGTTAAGCAGCTCCTGTGTGTTACATGTATCGGACATGGTAAATATTTGTTTACAGTCTTTGTTCTAATAAACCATGCATTTAAGTTTTAGTGAAACAAAGGAAATGTATGGATATGTGATTGAGATTAAAGTTAGTCTTAAAATGTAAATAAAATGTGGAAAGTGTCTTGAGGCTGTGCCATTTCTATAATAGTGATGTAATATATGTACAGTAACTTGCAGAAGTAGTGGAAAGCCAAACATAATATTGCTGCTGGTTTTACATGCACCTTTTATTACCACTTTTGTATGCTTAGTTTACTTGAGAGGTCAAGGTATTCTATTTGTTGCAGGGGAGTAAGTTTTTTCAGCTATAGTATCACTTCTTTAGACAAGCTCACACTCTATGTGTGTGTACATATATATAAGTTTGGACAAAAAAAAAAAAAAAAAAACAAGAACCCCAATATAAAACCAGGAAACCCTTGCCTATCCATATCCCTTCCAGATTCTTTTGAGAAATGAGCGTAACTTTCATTTTGCATATTTGACCTCTGAGCAGTTTTCAGATCACATTGTTGTAGTCTGTCTTACCTCTTAGCCCTCTGTCTTGTTTTTGCAGTTACTGCCTTGATTCTTGCTTTCTTGCATCTTTTCCTCTTTTATGTTTCTTGTATTTATTTTATTCCCCTTGTCTGTTCCACTTTTGACTTTTCTGAATCATGTAAAAAAAAAATCAGGAAGCTTTAATAAAAATTACACCTGTGGTGCAGATCGTCATATGTCCATCTGTATTCCATGTATCATATACCATGACACTACTGTCTTTGTGGCTAGAATGCTTTCTGTCTCTCCTGCAATAGTTGGTCTGATTTTCTCAATGTATTCTGTCTGGTGGAAACAGCTATTTTAGTTCTCTTACTGATTTCTCATAAGAAAGTAGTTAATGCTGTCCTTTTGGAAATTATACCTTTTCCCATCCCTCTTTTCCCCTTGGAAAATGCAAGCCTTTCTTCATTTTGGTGAGAACATGCAACATGGGGAGCGAGTCAAATATTTGAATTCTAATTTTTATTTAGTATTTCTTTTGAAGAAGTGAATATAATCAAAAGCCATCAACAGCCAGGTAACTTTCATTGATATGTCTTTGCCTATGTCTGATGTAAAGAACGAATCTTTGAAAGCAATAAACTAGGTGTGTTTTTTTTTGTTTTTTTTTTTTTTAATGGAAAGGTTTAATTAATATTTGTCAGTTTATGATTTTTAGACAGATTTGACACTTCCAGAATTGATGGATTTGTGGCTGCCAGCTACCTCGTGTCTGTATTTATATAACATATCATTTGTGATGGTTTGGCTGAAGTACATTGCAACATTTTCTTACTTGATTTAATTTGAATGATTTTGATGCCATTAAATCTTTTTTCTTACACTAACACTGCTAATCTATATTTAATCAATTAAAATAATGGAACTGTACAGTTCTGAGATGTGAATTTTTGGGAACATTTCAGCATAAACTATTGAGAGAATGAGAAATAACTCTTAGACTATTGCGTGATAATGTAAGGGACTGACTTATTCACAGAGCTTGAAGAAGGGCTGGTTGTTCACTTGGTTGTATGTGGTGCAAGTTGATCCCACGGTAGTTATTTCTCCTTGTCCATTCTTTCACCATTTGTATCTTGTGAAAAATCTGCATATCCAGCTGTAAGCAGATACCTTTTACAGAAGGTGGGGAAAAAAAGGTGGTGGAGGGAGCTGACCTGATGTTTGGCACTAGGGGATGTAATAGAAAGGATGACTGTAAAAATATTCCTGCGGTGCTTTTAAATATATTGCTTCCACATTTTGCTCACACTGGAACTGGACTAAATGTAATTAATTACGAAATTTAAAATGACTGCTTCATAAAGGCGAGAGGCTCCTCTAAAACTCATTACCTGAAGAAGTTTTTGAAGCACTGCTGCTTGCTCTCATCCAGAAAGGTTATGTTGCTTTGCAGATGTCCATGGCTGATCGGTGTTTACTCAGTAATTTGTTTTCTCATGTTCGTGTGGTTTCTCTTAGGTAACCTACTTAAGGTGCCAGAATTTTCGTTTTCCTCTTAAGAGTATTTAGTTACATTCTTTCTGCAAGATTTGGATTTGCTATCGTTAGCAAATGTGGTTTTTTTCTTCTCAAAACTGTATTTGTGCATCTTGTAAAGTAGAGCATGGTTTTAAGCTGGTTGTGTGAGGGGCAAAGTGCAAAAGTTCTAAATACAATGTTTTTCTCAAGTTGCATTTGAAAATTTGTATCATATTGGTGGACATCAACTGGGTTTTAAACTAACTGTGCTCTGAAGGATCGCCAAAGTTCTTGTGTTTTGGTTGGTTGAGGGCTGAAGCAATGAAAAAAACCCAACCCCAAAGATGGTACATTCATGCTTTGTAAACCTTAAGATGGAACGAGCAAGCCTGTGGAAATACTCATGTTACCAAAACTGTGCCTTACTCACTGTTATAAAGTCTATAAAATGTTACAAGGTGCACACCTACTGCCTGCCTTGCTGGCGCTTATCACCTGAGAGCAAGTTCACAATCCTTCACACGCAGCAGGACAGTCAGGAATCAGTCCCTCAACTATTACAAAATAAATGCATAATGCACATTCCTCCTAAATGTTTTTTATTGTATAGGGGATACTGAATTCAAATTTTAGTGACAGTTGATCAACACTAATAATAAACTGTGTAATTTAGACAAGTGTTTGTTTTTTACGTGCTTGTATACATGGTGAGTTTGTAGAAATGTACAATAATTCTGGGCTTTGAAATATTTATTACACTTCTCTTAACACCCTTTTGATGCAGAAGGCTTCTCTATTACACCTGGTAATCATGAGAAAGGCAGGATGCCTGGCTACTACTGTTTTTATTCTGATCTCTAGTTTTTGAAAACAACCAGATTGCCCCTCGTGTGGCAAGTGTCAGCTGCTAGAAGAGGAGGAATAAATGGTATTAAGCAAGTCTGAATATGTATTACTGTAGCAAAAAGAGGTGACTTAAAACTACTGGTGGTCTTCTATGAAATTCCAGGTAGAAGTGGAACAGTGGGACAAAATATATTTTGCAAACTTCAAGTGATGTGTTCAGAACTCTTTTGTGATGCCTGGGAAGATTTCTGAGGTGGAGAGGTGTTGGAGGAGCGTGTTGAATGCCTGTTTTCTTCAATAATAATAAAATAATAATTTAAAAAGTTTAATGCATCTGTGTGAAC
The DNA here is from genome assembly GCA_032466535.1 of Forpus xanthops. Classification (NCBI taxonomy): domain Eukaryota; kingdom Metazoa; phylum Chordata; class Aves; order Psittaciformes; family Psittacidae; genus Forpus; species Forpus xanthops. The sequence goes on from JASSUY010029087.1 coordinate 14,999, forward strand.
TCTGCATAATGTAACAACTGTGGGAAAGGGGTTTCTTCTTTCCTGTTCTAATAATTATGTTATTTCCTCAAACAGTGTATTACACATTTGCTATTGCACACTGAACTGATCATGGGCTAAAATAATATGAAGGATGTGTTTATTCCCTGTAATGCTGGAAGTACAAAAATAACTTACTTATGCTGCTTAAAAAAAAGAAAACACCCCAAACCCCAAAAGGACACATCCATAGGGATGAGTATTCCATTCAGTGGTTAAAATAATCAGCTTTTTACATTACCTTAGTGTCGATGTGGTTTGCAACTTTTTTTTTAAATGGGTGTGTGTCTTGAGCTGAATCGATAAAAGTTGTAAGTGATCATACAATGAATTTCATTGTATAAAATACATGTTATATAGCAGCTCGCAAGTAGCATTCTCATATTCAAAGCATCGCGTGAAGTTTTTCAGTCCTTACAATTTTAAAATAGCGATAAATATAAATAGCCTTTTATCATTTATACTAATGCCAAACACTATAAATGGATAACTTAATGGGTGATTTTGAGATATTGCACAAATAACCAGTGCTTGGGATCTCTTGATGTAATGCATGTTTTCTATACTCATTTATGACTTTTCGCTGTTTCTTGATGGAAGCATCCCAATCTTCTGCTTTTAATATATGCAATATGGATCAAATGTAAACATGGGCTTATAATGTGTAAACTATGCAGTTTGCGTTTAAAGAAACCCAACAGACTGTATATTTCTTAACTCAGAAATACTGAAGGAATGGCTCTGAAGAAATAAACAAGGAAGGTTTTAATTAGCTGTGTTGTGCACAAACCTACTCTGCTCCCTGGTGATTATTACAGTTGTGTAGGTATGCTCATTTTAACACATCAGCTGTTTTCATTTTTAATTGTTATATTGCTATTATAATTTTAAGCTTGCAGGAATAAGGGTTTGATTTCCATCTGCATTTCTACTGATGTAAAATTATCAAGGAGAAATCTGGTAGAGGTAAACACATCTGCTATTGGGTTGAGAATGGATCATGAAAAAATTAGCTATTTTTTTCCAATTGTCACACCATTACAATTAAGGTGAGAGCAGCTCAAACAGTAAAACTGTGAAGTTACAAAGATGTGGGGGAGAGTGCTTCTGGCAGATATTTGCAGTGTCGTGGAAGTTAGGTTCGTATGGGAGAGAGGGTTGAGCCTCGCAGCATGGCTTTTGGAGATGAACTAGCACTTGGAGCCCCTTAAATTTAGCCTGGTAACCCAGTTATATAAATCACTTTTTTGAGGAAAATATTTGTGCATTCATTAAACATTATGGTGAAGTACAACAGGCTGAGATGACTCCATTTCTTTTAGGTTTGCTATGCAAAATTTGCCACGATGAAGAGCTGTGTAAACCAAAAGCTTGGAAGTTTGGGATCCTGACAGCTGGCTCCTTAGTTCCCAGGTTAATCTAAGTGATGGTGATTTGAAGTTCAGGTATGTGTATGTAGTTAATAAACTCAATACTACTAATGAGGAAAAAATCTGTGCTAAATGCTTTCTGACAGTATCCAGTAAATTGCCAGCAAACCTGATCCCTGCCTTTTATGGCTAGCAGTTTCTTCCAGTGTTTGTTGTTTGCTGGGCTGCAGTTTCATTTTCCTGCATTATTTCCCATCTCTGAGTGCTGAACTTAGAACTATGGGACTGTCTGTTTCTGTGACATCTCTAAAATAGCTCCTTGCTGCAACATCACAGTTTCAGGATCTGTGGGAAATAGTCTTAGTTGTCTTGGTTTGTATTTTCTGAAAACCATTTCCTGTCATATGTACATTTTCCTGTATGAAGTTTCACAGATTAAATTTATGATCTCATGTGGTACAGCTAACCTCTAATAATGTATTAGATTTGTTACAGCCTTATCAGAGAATGTTTCAAACATCTATGTCCTTGCAGTCACCATCAAATGTACAAGTCCCTGCATTTATAGCAAAATTCTGCTGAGTTAGTACTGTACTTCCACCGTAACTTTGAAAAGCTGTAACTTTGAAATACTAAAATAATGTGAAATGAAAATTTATGGCCATGAGGTTAGCAATTTTTATATCGCTGTTCAGTCACTATGATAAGTATTTGGTTCCTTGAGCTGTTACTCAGTTTGCGTATGAAACATTATTTAAAATCTTTTTAGTTTCGCCTCAGTTAGTGTAATGCTTGTGATCTTCAGACTGGGATGCTGTCTTCAAAAGCTCTTCATTCCCTGCTCTGCTCAGTTAAAAAATACCCTGAATTCCTCACGTTCCTTAGGGTAGAGTAGTAACCATTTTCCTTGCATTTAAAATACTCTTCACTTCTACCTTCCGATTTGTTTGGAATTGTCATGTTATTCAGTGTAACAACTTTTAACTCTCAATCTCTAATGCTTTACACTATTTTTGTGATTTTATGATTCTATACTCCCTGTATGATAACTAGCATTAAAACAGAAGCCAACAAAAATGGGATGCTACTTGATAGATGCACAAATCCTATATGCGGCACTAACAAGCCTGTAGCTGAAGACAAGGGGGCAGTGGAGAAGGGAAGGAGTTAATGTAAGCTAAGTATATACAACTGTTGCTGCTATTAAAAAATACGTTGTTCTCTAGTATATAGTTGAAACTACATTATATAGTCACCTAGATATACAGGTGGCAGTTAATTTATGCCCATATAGAAGTGGTTCAGTAGGGCCATAGCAAGAATTAGAATTGTGTTGTAGATGTTTTTATGTGTAATAGCTGGAATCTGATTTATGTCTGTACTATTCAAATAGAAATGGCAAAATGTTTTGGTATTAAATTCATGCTCTATTGCTAATGCTGTTTAGTGAGTGGTTTTTATTTGCTGTGGCTTGTAAGTTAGCAATACTTGTTCTGTATTTTACAGTATTAGTAGCGATTATTCCACTCAGGTCTTCTAAAGGATGTGGAACACATGCATGTGCATGCATGCTCATACTCTCACACTTAAAAAAATGTAGGCAAACGTAACTGTGTTGCTCACTCTCCCTGTTTATATGGGAGAGGAATTCGATGCTGTAGCTCAAAACATCATGTTGGAATGGCCAGCCACTGCCAGTCCTGGTAGGTGCATTTCTTCTGTTCACCACACTTCACCTGTAATGTGGATCACCGAGTAGTGATCCAGTCCTTTGCTGATCGTTTTAGTTTCCACTTACTGACTGGAGGCAGCCTAGCTTAGCTTGCTTATGCTTGCCATGGAGGAGAGCACTGTCCCAGTGTCTGCTGACCCTGATGCAAGGAGTCCCATAGTTAGCATGGAAGCTGCTTGGAAATGAATCAGAGCGCTGTGGCTCCCCAACAGGGTCTTGGCAGCTTCAAAGCATGCTTTTCCCAACATTGGTGTTTTATAACTCTCCCCCAAATGAGTAAAATACAATTTGCCTATTGAATCCTAAAGCATTTACTCAAAGCAGTGTATAGCTACTAGCCTTCTCTGCTGATGAACACTGAATATAGGCTCCTCTTCTCTCCTTGTCTCCAAAGCAGCAGTTCCCAATTAGGCTGTGTTCCCTCCAAGATAAGAACAGTTATAAGTTAGTTTGAAAGCCTTGCAGAAGCAGGTGTCAAAGTCAGAAATAAGGGGAAAACCTGGGAACGGTATTCTTTGATCATTGCCTCTGCTTGTCTTTATCCATGGCCAAATTGAGTTATGGAAGCTGTCGGACAAACAGAGATGCCTTTATATGATGGTTGGAGATGAAGCTTGCTTCAGAAAGCAGGACAGTCCTTAACACACACTTTACAGTACTGATAATCCGTCCTCCAGAATACTTCGTAGATTAAAAATGAAGCCTCATGTTCGGCACTGGGAGGTGAGGAGCATACTTAACAATGACAGCCAAAATGCATAGTTCGGCTTAAATTCTGATACGATAATTAAGCAATATGTATTTCTAGCAGAGAAATTTCTGTACAGAGTGCTTTTACAACCCCAGTTTGCAAGTGCCACCTTCCTCTAAGTACACTTGAAATAACTTTTTCTGTTAAGGAAAGGAACTGTCTTCAGGTTTCATTGTGAAATAATGAATGAACGTCCTGTGTGTGTACGTATTTTGTAAGGCCTTGTCTGCTCTAAACTTGTCCAACTCCATCTCTGGGAAGCAGCTGTGCCCCCCATGATCTCAAATACCTTTCAAGTATTTGCCTTCAAGCTGTAGAAACCTGGCTGTTTGCACACTGCTTCTTAGAGGTTCATGAAATGTATTTCGGATAAGCGAGCATACTGGTGGGTTTAAGTTAACTATGGTGGAATCTGTGAAATAAAAATAATTAGGGGCCAGAGATTGAAACCCCATTCTTACTTATTTTGTTATTTGAAACTCGAATGCATGAGTGAGTGCCTATGAGAATTTGCAGTACAGCTGAGCTGCTGCCGCAAAGACTGTTCTGGATTCATGCCTGATGGGAGAGGAGTTGTTGGCTTTGGTCTTCGGTCAGTTAGGGACAGCAAAGGCAAATGCTCAGGTATGCTCTGATGGAGGTAATGGTATTCCTGTTTGAGGAAAAACAGCCATCCTGTTTGCATAACAAAGCATCGTGATGTGGAATGAGGTATGTCTGTTGTCTGTGAGCAGTGTTACTTAGCCTCATCCCTTTCCCCTAGAAAGGTAGCTTTACTTTCTTCCTTTTTTTCTTTTTTAACATTTTTGTATTGTTCAGTGGATTTTGTATTTGTTTGTGCTGCAATCTCTATAATGCCCAGATCTATTCGCCTATACCACCTTGATCTAACACAAGTAGAAATTGGCATCGTACAAATTCCCATGTTCCAGAGGTATAGGAATGAGCCAAATGGGGCCCTTGCAGAAGCCAGACTGAGCACCCTTGCACAGAGCAGCAGCAGGTTCCCAGCCATGAGCTCTAATCAGCTTTTGTTGTATGGGCTCTGCTCTCCTTTGCTCATTTGAACTTGGAATAGAACTAGGTAAACCCAGCTTTTGTATAAGCACAAATTAATAGCCTAATCTTGAAACACTTCTGTGCTTAAATCCAATGTTAAGATCTGAGCTACTGTGTTTAAGTGATTTCCACTTACTGGTATATGGACCAATTTGGAAAGGTCTCATCTCAAATAATGAGAAAACAAGTAGTTCCTGTTAAGTTTTAAGTGATAAAGCACTTACTGCTTTTTAGAAGAGAAGTCAAAATCAGAGTCAGAACCTGGTCAGTCCTCAATTCTCCCTTGACTGCGGTGATTTAATTGCATGTGTTTGCAGTGAAATAACTTCTCTATGGATATATTGGTGAGAAAGATAAATTTATTTCCCTATATTAGTAAGGAAAGTTAACATTAACTTTTCTAATGCTTATACTGTTGCTTGTAGCCATCCACAGAGTTTCTAGCAACAATTATTTTCTGAAGTTTTTTTATTTCTATTCTTTAATTCCTTTTTTTTCCTTTTCTCTCTCTCAGACAGAGTTGCCAGGTCTGGAATTTGCATAGAACTTTTGAAATCTCTGGAATGATGTGCCAGATGGAGCTAGCAATAAAACAGTCATAGAATCATAGAATCATAGAATAGTTAGGGTTGGAAAGGACCTTAAGATCATCCAGTTCCACCCCCCCTGCTATGGGCAGGGACACCTCCCACTAAACCATGCCACCCAAGGCTATGTCCAACCCATGGTATAAGTCATGGTTTCAGATAATTTGCATGTGGCTTGTGTAAAGCTGATTTTTTTTTTCTCCTCTCTTGCCATTTAGTACTCACTAACTGTCAACCAGGAACTGTTTGTGTTTTCTCATTATTTGAGATGACACCTTTCCAAATTGTCCACATGCCAGTAAGTGGGAAGCAGCAGAATCTTTCTCTCCTCTGTCTTTGGTAACCAAAACCAATACACCTTGGAGGGGGAAAACACAGTATGTAACTGAATTCTCTTTACAGTAAATATTTGACATGCATCAAGTCTCTTTCTGCTTTGTTTGGACTGCCAACTTGCAAACTACCTTGGGTACTACCTAGGCTGTACTGAGGTTAGTAGTCTGGCAAATGTTTTTATCTAAGAACATTTGGCATGCAAATTGTGTTAGAGAATACACTTTCTTAGGGTACCTATATAATGCTGAGAATTCAGGGCTTAACTGAGTGTCACCGCAACCTAAATTTTGTTTTATTTAATGAAATTTTATGATTAGATTAGTGGACCAAGTTCTTCAGACAGCCCAAACAAAGCAAGTGATCATCACTTTAAAACAGACAAAGCCTCTATGGCTTAAACATCCCTGTCCTCTGAACAGGCATCAGGAAGCTAGTGAGATGATCTTGTTGCAATAGTTGATCTGTTCTTGGAGTGACTACTACTGTTGGACCCCGGACACTTCTTCACCAGACAGCTCTGGCTAAGACAAGTTCTTGTTGCTTTGACTGGCCTGGAGCCATGCAGCCACTGCAAACCAAGGCCAAACACAAACCAGCCAATCTCTGTGCCACAGACGCTCCATCCTCCTGGTTTTTTTTTTACTCCTCTCTATTTTAGCCTCAAGGAAACTGATCTTGGGCTCAGGGTGTTCTTGTTGGCATCCCAGAGGTTCTTGTGGGTCACTGTAATGGCATCACTTTTTTCCCATAGGACACACGTGCAAAATGCTGAAGAGGCGATGTTAATGGCAGAAGACCATGGACCTGATTTGGTTAATTCTCAGGATCTTAGGAGGCAATTCTGCATCAGCAGAAGCAGTTCAGCATATTATCACTGTGAGGAGGAGGAGAGAGAACATACAGTGGCCCATGAGAGTTTGGATTATTTGCCTTCACACAGTAAAGTTTATAAGAAGTGGCTGCAAGAGAAAACATACAGGTAAACTTACCTTAAATGCTGTTAAATTAACTTTAAGCTGGGGTAGTTTGGACAATCCACTGAGATGCCTGCTACCAGAAGGAATTAAGAAAATGTTATTTATTGTTTCTGTACATAGGAAAGTAATAGAATGTGGAAGGTGAGCAGGCAGCAAGGAACTTTGGTTACAAACAGTTTTTGGAAGTGCTTGTGCCCTTGCTCTTGACAAATTATTGAATATGCAAAAAGAAATTTATTAGGTACTCAGTGTATGCAACTTGAAGAGGTTTTGTTCGAGGGAATGTTCCTTTACTGAGACTTCTCTGGAAATACACTGCCTCTTGGTGTCATCTGCAGGAAATGTGTTTAAATCTCAGAAGGGGGGATGCTCTAGTCCTAGATGACACTAGAAATAAGTCAGTAATTATTGTTGGTGCATAATTATTACAAATTATAGAAAGACAGAAACTAGAGGTGAAGGCTTGCACATGTGTAGGAGAGGTGCTCAGTGCATTAGTTGCAGTAAAAGAAAGCAGGTATTACTTAGAAATGAGTTCTGAGTGCTCTACTGAATGCTTAATAACTGAGTCACATAATTGAATTTTGAGATGGCATCAAACAGTCCAGGATCTGAAAGCAGGCTGGACTGCTATATGTAGTTTAAAAAAAGAAATTGAAAAACAAACGCCAAAAATTCAACCATGTTTATTACCCAAATGGAATGGCTTTCACCTGAAGGTAGAGTTCTGTTGAGTGCACGCTTCTAAAGAGATGTTAGCAAAACCAACCTCTTGCTCATGCAGTCACAGTTAATAAAGTGTTCTAAAAATGGAATGTGAATGTTTGTGAGAGGAAGCATGGCAAATAGTCCTGTGCTATAGGCTGAGAGATAACCGTGTTTTCCTGTTTCTAGAAATGAGTGGGATCAATGGCTGCTCATGGGCCTAATTGGAACAGCAGTTGGGATGCTGGGGTTTTTGGTTCATCAGATAATTGACTCTCTCATCAAATTGAAATGGGACCTGGTGGAAAAATACCTGCAGGTGAGTAAGAGAAAAGTCAGCGAGATCTCTTCCATGTTTGTTTATTAGAAAATCCACATTGTAAAGTTTGAATTGACTACAGGTGCTACCTGTCTTGGTATGAGTGGAAATCAGATATCCTGCAGTGCTTTGTGTAGGCATGCTTTGCTGTCCTTTGCTATGACTTAGCTTACAGTATAGTGTAATATCTGATGGTGTTCATATCATGAGATTGATGAAGGCAGTCCTTAAAATATTGTGGTCTTCCTCTCCTGCACATAAAGGGCATGTGCTGCTTTAGGTGCTGTTGAAGTCCAAGGGAAGCAATTAAGTTTCTTTTAAGGTATTTAGGGAATGTGCACCTGATGTCAGGTATGTTAATTCTTTCTCTTTCTGGGTTAGCTATCTTTTGCTAATGCTTAGTAGTTTATTATGGAATTATTAATTTGTCCTTGGTGGGTATCATGGTCTCTGATAATTGGAATGGTGTTGGTAAAAATCACTGAATGGCTAAACCCAATGTAAATGTTAAGGCATCTCTGACCCTGACTGCTTGCTTTTCTTACCTGTATAGAGAAGCAGGTGGTAAAAGTTACATCTAGTTTGTGATATCTATGGTAGATAGCACGAATGTTGAAGAGGAGCTTGTGAGAATGAGGTTTTGAGCTTTTATTCCAGCTGAATCTTGACCAGGGAAGGTTGGGCATCCTGGCAGGTTAATAGGAGATAATAGAGCCAGTAATCCTGGAAACCATTTCCTGTGGTGTTGCTAGCCAGTTGAAGGAGGTGATCCTTCCTATGTTCGGCTCTGGTGAGGCCACATCTGGAGTATGCAGTCCAGTTGTGGGTTTTCTAGTACAAGGGAGACATGGATGTGTCCTCCACTATGCTGTGAAATCAAGATAATGGAATAAATGCTGCCAACTGCTGAAGGACAGATCTCAGTCACCTCACAGAAATACAAGGGAATACTTCTGTGGAACAGGTGGAAGCTGAATACATTAGAGGGAATATCCAAAAAGTGAACAAGTTTAGGTTTTCCATGAGGAAAACATATATAATGCTCTTGGAATATTATTTCTCTGAGGTTTCTTACTGTGAACTATGTGTATGTTTATAAAATAGATAAACAGTGGTTGAATATACACGCATATATATATGATTTGTATGTATACACATGCATGTGAGTGTATATACACACACCAAAGTATAAAGAATATCTAGAAAGGAACCACAATTTGACTCCAGGACATCACAGCAGCCATTACACGCTCTGTTGGTCCTGTTGCATTGTAAAATCTGTTCTGTTGTATTAAACTAATGCAGAGGAACAGGAGGTAAGCTCACAGGGTCTGACATCTGTGCAAACATGTAATTCCTGCCTTGAAAGGTCTTTCCATCTAAATACCTCCTTCAGCTGTGGGTGAACAAAACTCATTTTCATGCACTTTGCTTTGCTGTGTGGCTGCACTGCATAATGTACTTACAGAAGTCTTGATGGGACATTCAGCCAGGAAGGCTGTAGTGGCCAGCTGTAATGCTGTGACCTCAGAAATGCAAGAGATGTGTTTGACCTCAACACACAATGAATCACAGCTGAGCACTGCAGAAGGTGGCAAAGAGGGTGAGAGCTGAGAAGTTCTGGAGACAGCATGGCTGCAATCAGCTCAAGCATGAACCAACCCAAAAACAAGAGAGGCTGAAATGTATTTCTCAAATGTGAGAAGCCCTGGTATGAGAGATATCCTTTTGGTTAAAGTTAAGCAGGAAAGAGCTTGCTCACATATAGTCTGACTACTAAAAATAGCTGCAAATTCATAAAGGTGCTCACTGGTGCAGGACTGAAGCCTTCACTCAGGCAAAATGTCTCCTGAAATTTTAGCGTGTTCTTGTGTTTTGTTTTTCTTTTAGCATTTTCTTGTGCATATTTTTAAGGTCTTTTAACTCAGCTTGTGACGTGAAAAGGGCCTTGATGAGTTAGAACATAGCCTTTATAGTATTTTTAGAGATTAGCAACAAGTCCTGGAAAAAATGCATTTCTTGACTCTGAAAGTCATCATTGACCTTACTGTTACTCACCCCCTGTGCTCCTAAAGAGCCTGCACTGCTTGTTTTGGTTTTTCCCTATGGTACACCTTCTGCCTGCAGAAATCTGTGGGACATAAGATCATTGAAAAGCAGGACCTGGTCTATGGGTGCTGATGTAGTAATCTATTTGTCAAATGGACAGGACGGCAACATCCACATGACCTGGCTGTGTGTGCTTGCATCTGGGCTGGCCATGGTGGTTTTGTCTTCAGGCTCAGTGCTGGTAAGTATTACCCCTCCTGTGCAACAAGCCTATAAAGCTGTGATAAACCAAATCTCTTCCTCTGGTTAATTCAATATTTTATTAACAACCCACATCCCTCTATTATACAACCTAGTTGGAGAGGTCTTGGCCTCCAACACCCATTACTTGTATAAAAGTGTCTGGGATAAAATCAGTGGTGCTGATGATGGAATTTACACTTAGCATGTGGTGTTTATAAAATAAATACAAGTGGCAGCTGGTGTAACTTGTGAAAACTAGATGTTTGGAAGGGGCCTAAGCCAAAGACTATCAGTCCACATAAATATTACTGCTGGTTTTAGATTGATCTTTTAGCTGTGCTATGTGGGTATCACTTGTGGCCTGTATCAGTACTTTTACAAGGCAGCAGTGCTAAGCCTTTGAGCCTTTCTGCCATTTACTGTCCTGCTGTGCTCAATTCAATTATAGACAGGCAATTAACAACATAGGTGAGAGAAAAAGTGAGTGTTTTATTGAACTTACCCCAAAATGCAGCAAAAGTAGGAAGAGGGAGCTTGCTGTTATACAGGTAATAACCTACCAGTTTAAAACCATTTTAAGTTAGAATTGACAGGACAGGTCATGCAGGTTCACATGTATGCCCTGCCCCACAGGCAGCCTGTGCAAAGGCAAGAGGCTGGTGGGCTTCAGGTATCAGAGGGATGGCAGTGCAGCTGGGATAGGGGGCAGGGTCCCCCTCAGTCATTTTCATCTCTCATTACCCCCAGTATGCGTACAATAGCCCATGCAGCAAAATTCAAGCAATAGCTTGAATTCTTTTGTGTAGCCATAAGTTATATGTCATCTGTTGCTTCTGAGAATGTTTGCTCATGAGCAGAGCAAGGTGGTGTCTGGGTTTAAAAGCTGTGTCTATAAGATGCATGTAACACATCAAAGTCTAATGATTATTGACTCTATTTCTCTTCTTTTTCTTTTGTTTTTTTTTCCTTTGCAGTTCTTCTGCCCAGCAGGTTCACCATCTGGCTTGCCAGAAATCATTGGGTATTTGAATGGCACTTCTATTCAACATCTTTTTAACATTAAGACCTTTTTAGGGACATTTGTCTCATGCGTGCTGGCTGTAGCCTCTGGGCTCTTCTGTGGACCAGAAGGTCCCATGATCCATTTGGGGTAAGAAATAGCAGATAAAATTAAAGCTATCAGACTGAGAGTGTGGGCCTGGAATGTCTGTATTAATGGCAGTGCTGGTTTAAAAAAGCCCTACATTGGGAGCTCTTTTTGCGTGTGCTGTCCCCTCCTTTGCATTAGCGCAATTATTCATGAAGAAAAGCATTTTTGTGCTGCATGTTTTAAGTCCTGGCTTGGTTCCCTAGTACAAATTCATTGTGAGGCTCAGCAAGCAGTTAGCTGGACAACTGCAGTTAGTTCTGTTTCTGAAATGCAACTTACCCTGCAGCTGTTGCTTTGGGGCTGCTTTTCATCTCGTATCTGCTTTTACCTGTGCAAAGCCTGTATAGAAATAAAGCCAGTCTCAAGTGGCTGTGAGCAAACGGGGCAGCAATTTTACATCCACCTGCAGACATGTTGTACATGGTGGTAGAAGGCACACATGGATGGGCAGCCGGGCCCTTGGGGTCCATGCTTCCAGGTTGCAAACATGGTGCCAGCTAAGTGTGATCACAGAAACCAGGCTCTGCTTTGCAAGCTCTGCAGATGGTGGGTTGTGAGTCAGGTTATAGCTGCTTGTTGTTTGCACAGTAGTGGAATTTCTGTTAGGGAAAGCTTGACTTTATGGAAGGATGTTTGTATACCCCTTTGCTGTATACAAAGAAAGATAATCCTCCTCATCCTACCCTGGTCTTGGGGCCTTGTAAGAAGGAAAGGAGGGTTGCTTGTTCCCACTTTATGGGTCAGAGCTGTTCTTAAAATTTATTGTGTTGCAATACAGCCAGGCTTTGTAACTACAGCCCCAATTTTGGGCTTTTCTGTTTTGTTAAGTGACATAATTTCCTTTTCCCACTGTTTAGAGGAGAATCCTACTTTATTACCGTTATTACACTATATCTTGAGTAGAAATAGTAAAACTGATCTCTGCTAATATGATAGCAATCATTTGGCTGGTTTGCTGCTTTGTTTCTGTTCCTTCTTGGGTTTGGAAAGTATATATCCTTGAGTTTTGTTCTCTTCCTCTTCACTGCCCTGGCCATACTGATCCTCCTCCCCAGCACCCTTTCACATTTTCTGTTACTCTGTGGGTTTAGCTATCTGTCTATTTATTTATTTACACAGTGGTGTATCACCCTAGGGAATGACTCGTGAATGACTCTAACCATGGGAGTGCACAGTTGGAGGCAGCCACGAACCTTCTAGATTGCCAAGGTTTAGCTCTCCCTTTAGGTTTCTTTTGTTTTCTTTGCTTTCAGACATTTGTCTCCAGGAGCTCAGAGACTGCAGCTGTGATATTTTCTTTTCTCTTTTTGTACTGTGCTGGTGACAGTGATGTTAGAGCCGAAGGATTGAATCGTATTTCCATGAAGAAAGTCAGCACGGTATTAACGTGGTGCCTTTTCAAAACATGGGAATTAAAAGCTAGTTTTATTTAATTTAACTGGAACCCTACACCATTTTTATTGAACATAAATACGTGGAAGTTGCTAAAAGCCTCTGAGAGATTCGTTAAGGCTCCTAATTTAAGTCTCGTAGAAAAGTCTTCCAAGATTATACAATGAATAGATTTTTTCATTTCACTAAGGATTTGGATAGTTTTTTTTTTCCCCCCATTTAAACATATTTTGAAGTGCTGCCTGGGAATACACTGTAATAATTTAAATCGTTACACATCCTTTGTTAGAAGTAGGGCTGTTTTGGCTGCCGTGGTCATTAACCTGGGAACACATGCTTGAAATGATGGGCTCTATAGTCTGATGTGTCAGCACACTCGGGCAGATGTTAACATGCAGTTCTTCAAAAGGTGTTTCATGGTCTTATCATCACAACATGTCTTTGCAAAAGAGACATTTAAGTCTCCAAGTCAAGAATCTGAAAGTCTTTAGTAGCCTCCTTCTTTATGTCAACGGGACTTTGCATATTTAAAAGCTGTGTTCAGCATTTTCCATGTTTAAATCTGTTGAAGTCAATCTAACTTTGCTGTTGCATGCCAGCTAAGGCTCTGTCTTCCCCGCCTTTACCTATGGCTGACTTACAAATAATTTACTGAAGAGTGCTCTCAATTATACAACATCACTTTTAGTGCTCTCCTGGGTTGTGGCCTGAGCCAGCTGCAGTCAGACACCCTTGGCGTGCACCTCCCGATCTTCACCAGGTTTCGGAATTCAGCTGATAAGTAAGTGATGGTCAGAGTTGTGGGGCTCTGAGGGGACCTTGGGGCATCCAGAAAGTTGCTGGTGAGCCTGTTGCATCTGGAAGGGAAATGAAGATGCTGCTCCAGCAATCTTTCAGCCTTCCTGCTGTTCGTCACTTTGGAATGGGGATAAAGCCACTCACTCTAATTAAAATAAAGTTGTTTAATTGAACAGCTTTAAAGTTCTTAAATTAAAAGGAAGTTCACAGGAGTTTTTTTATTGAACACCTGTGGAATAATACATTAATACTGAAGACTTTTTCCCAATGCCTTCTGGGTTGTATAAGGAGGGAGAAAAATGAAGGAATTTTACACATGAGCTTTGTCCTCCAATTAATGTTGCTGGCCCAGGAAAAAAGAAACAATGGGAATTGCACAACTTATTTGTGGCACTTTATAAATCTGGTGCTTCTCTGCTCGTGCATGTTTGTGAGATAACTCTGGTAAGCTCTCTCTTGTGAACAGCTCTACTGAAATTAATGACATTAGTTTCCAGGAAAAAGAAATTTGAAACCAGTTTATGTCTTCTGGATGGTATCTGTTGTCATGTTGACATACAAAACCCTATACACTACTTTTTGTTTTTCCAAAACAAGGAAAAAAAATTACATGTGTTAATTTCCTAAAAAAAACACAGAGAATTCAAATAAACAGCCAGTGTGAGCTATTTGTAGCTTGAAAGAAAATAAAAAGGCACTGATGGAAGATATGGGATCTCCTTTGCCTTTAGCCTGTAAGATCAGTCATTTAAATAAATCTGAGGCATGCTGGTTAAGCAGAATGTAAGTCATGGAAGAAATCAGTGATTGTGGAAGCGAAGCAGCGAGAACTCTTGATTTTCTCTGCAGGATCCAGCTATAGTATAATTAGAAAGAAGTGCTAGCTTGCAGTCAGGAGCCATCCTGGGAGAGATGGGTTATGTGGAAATACCCTTCACAAGAGAAGGCTGTTGAGGAGTAGGTAAATTTCAGTCTAAGCAAGACCTTGTTTCTCTGCAGAGACCAGAATGAAAGACTCCTGCTCCCTGGTATCTTTTGGAGTTAGGTAGGATCAGGAGATGTACTCTCTTTAAGTACAATCCCAGGCAGAGCAGTAACTCAGCAAGAGTTGGGATGTTGAAGGATCTTAAGGCATCCGCCCATCACTGTAATGGAGGTGTAGGAGGGGTCCAGTTTCATCGTTGATACTACTGGTAGGACATGTACCACTGAGTGGAGCAAGAAGTTAGAGATGTCCAAGCAGAGCTTGCCCAGCTTTTACTGTGTCGTGCAGCACCTTTTGAGTTCCCTGCTGCAGGTACAACTGCTACACAGCTCCCTGTGAAGATACAATATGTAAGCAAAAATCCATCCACAAGAGTGTCTAGCTCAGCATTTGTGAGTTGGGAAATACCAGACATAAAGCTGCCTTGTACACTCGGCTTTGTTTAGGCCTTTGTCATATAAACTCTAACCTTTTTTTGTCCATTATTCTCTCTGCCACCCATCTTTAACTTGGCATTCCTTAATATTAAAAATACTGATATTTTGTATACTTCTTGACTTCAGCTACTACTGAATGCTCAGCATTTCTGCAAATTATCTCCAACATCTCAGGTAGCATATCCAGAGGATATAAGTTTTATAAGCTGGTGAGCACCAGTGATCAGTGCATTGTATGTGTCAGCATCACCCTCATGTGCCTCGGTCCAGCAGAGGCTGGACTTGAACCTAATTTTCCAAGGCAGAATTCCAGCATAATTTATTTCCTCTTAAGATATCCTCCCTTCTGCTTTGCATACTGTGGCCTTCCTTAAAATTGTCAATTCATGCCTTTCTTCACCACATTATTTTTTTCCTTCTGTTATTTTTTTTTTCTCTTTACTAGAACTGTCTCACAGTGCAGATCTCTGCCATTTGTGCAACTAGAGCAGCATACAGCAACAGAATTCTGTTGCCTTTTGCAATGTATGTTGGCTCTTACAGTGATGGAGAAAAGGCACATATGTTCCTTGTGGATTTCTCAGACATTTGGAGACTGAGGCAGGAAGTTGAGCCTACAGGCTCCAAGGCAGTACTCTCATTCTCTAGTGGATCCCAGACTTCATTGCCTTTATTCCCCTGCATTTCACCCGTGCACTGCTTCCAAGGTGTAAAAGTGTCATGTCTGCCTGGCACTAGGTTGGTCGTGCTGGATCAGCTGCTTGCTGATGTGGAGCAGTGGTCCCCATGTGATGTTACAGGATAGAGAGTTTTGTCAAGGCTAGAGGTCAGGATGGACAGGTCTGAACTCAAAATCTAGAGATGCAAGGCACTATAATAACCCCCAAATAAACCAGCATGTCTTTAAATCCACTCCCATAACCCCAGCTTTAATAGGAAATGATGCTTATGGAGGATTTTAATTTCTGTTCCCCCTCCCCCCATTACCTAAATTTTGATTCTTCTACCTGTTGCAGGCGCAGTTTCATTACAGCTGGTGCAGGAGCAGGCATAGCTTCGGTATTTCGTGCCCCCATCGGTGGGCTCTTGTTCACATTTGAAGAAGTGTCTTCGTTCTGGGACATCAGACTGGCCTGGCAAACCTTTTTCTGTTGCTTGATGGCTACCTTCACCACAGATTTACTGTCCTCTTCTCTCTGTGGGTTCGTTTACAGAGGTCACTTTGGATTTTTTGAAGCAGAGAAAAGAATTATATTTTGGGTATGTACTGTGTGGATGTGGGAGGAAGTAGATGCAGGGTTTTAGGCATGTTTCAGTCCTCATTATTGATGGGAGAGTAGCAGGGAAGGGGGACTGAGAAAGGAGAAGGAATGGTATTTGTACAATTGTCAAATCAGTGGATATGGAAGCCTTCACATTTTACCTGTGGTAGTCACTTAGATACAACATGAAGTTGTTTTGTCCTAAATAACAAGTAGACATAACATTTACTCTTTGCTTATTAGCTAATCATATAAGTTATAAAGTTAACTTTCTGTATTGGTGCTGGGTCAGAGAAGGATACTTCAAAGTAAAGAAAAAGCCAAAGAGCTTTTAAATAGGGTGTCCTCTCCTTCTGTAGCTGGCTTGAGCGCTGTGTTGCTGCAGGCATTGCTGTGCTGTGCCCCTGTTCCTTGGTGCTTACAGATAAAACATTCAAAAATGTATAATCACTGTTTGCTGCTGGTTGCACAGCAGAGGTGACCTTCAGCCTCAGCTACCTTTATTCCTTCCAGCATGTCGTGGGTTCAGCAGTAGCAGTCATTTTTCTCCTTCTTGGTAGTTGGTGCAGTGCTGTGTTTTTGACTTTCGGCCTGGGGACTGCACTGATAACACCAATGTTTTCAATTACTGCTTGGTAATGTTTTGGTCTAACCAAGGACTTTGTGAGCTTCATGCTCTGCCAGGGAGGAGGGGAGGCCAGGAGGAAGCAGAGACAGGACACCTGACCCAAACTGACCAAAGAGGTATTTCATACTACAGCGCGTCATGGCCAGGATGTAAAAACGGAGGGCAGAGACCCGGAAGGGTGGAGGTGCAGTGCTTGGTCTGGCTGGGTATAGGTGGTGAGCGATTGTATTCTCTTTCCTTGTATTTCCCTTGTCATTATTATTATTGGTGGTAGCAGTAGTGATTTGTGTTATACCTTAGTTACTAAACTGTTCTTATCTCAACCTGTGGGAGTTGCATTTCTTTTGATTCTCCTTCCCATCCCCCTGGTGCTGGGGGAAGAAAGAGGGGGGAGTGAGTGAGCAAAATGCTGAGGGCTTTAAACCGCAACACAGCACAGCACAACCTTGATCTTTGGACTTTTTATCATGTGTCCACTTGAAAGTACTTGCTCTTATTATCATGTCTTTCATTTTTATTGCAAGATGATTCACTACTGATTTGCAAGTATCATGATCTTCACTTCTTGCCTAAATGTCCTTGATATTTGAATTGAAGATTAACTAAAGAGCTAGAAATAAGCCCCTGATCTTCTGAATTCCAATCTGCTTTTTGCTATGAAGTAAATTTTTGCTAAGATAATTCCCTGATCACTGTCACTGATCTCTAAATTGTTTTCTGGCTTGTATCTCTCTAGCAATGCAGAAACCAGAGACTATGGAATTTGCTGCATATAGGCATACTTTAGTTTGGAAAATAGGTAACTTGTGTGTGTGTGCATGCTGATATAATGATTTTGTATATGCTATGCAAAAGTATTTGGGGTGTATTTGCTTTACCAGAAGTTTAGCTGGGGCAAGTGGAGAAGACATTGCTTTTCAACCGAAACCCTTTTTGTGGACAACTGATAGTGCAGTCCCCCAGACAGTTGCAGTGACACAACCAAGAAGATAAAATTTTGTGGCAGAAAGGTGAGACTGCATGGACAGGGAAGAGGTCAGGCCTTCTGAAGCCATATTTGTTGCTGAAGCCAAAGTATTGTGTAATGCGCAGCTGCATGCACAGGGGAGAGTAGATTCACGTCAGTTGTTACATTACAGTAAGCATTGCTCTTTTAAAACTCTTTTCACGATGTTTTCTGAAAACAGCAGTGGATTCTGTTTCCTTCTATCTTCTCTTAATGTCATTAGAGCGAAAAACTAGCTAAAAGTATTATCAACATGACTTCTGGCAGGGTTCAATAGTTTTGGCTCTCAGTGTGGTACAGATAACTAGAAACATTCCCATTTTCACTGTACATTTTTCTCAGGGGAAGTTTTGCTTTGATGTTTTGTGGTGTTAACCAATACAGTTTACAATGGATAAACTCTGAGTTGAAAGCCTGTGGATTATGTTTCTTAAGAAAACTTTGTTTCCTTCAGTTTCGTTCTATTTGGCATAATGTTACAAGGGGAATTTATGATACTCCAGAGCATGAGGTTTTCAGGAGGGTTCACTTTATTTTTACATAGGCCATTCGAAACTTGCTCTGTAGGTAACAGATTTTTTTTGATGGCTAGCAAAACCCTGTGGTTGATACTGCCACAAAGCCAAACTGTGCCACCTTTCATTTCTGCCATGTGAAGCCTTCATTTGACTTTACCTCCATTGCCACACACATGCAATGCAATGTGCATGTATTAATTTAAAACAAACATCTCAGTATATCTTTCCCTCAGGAAAAGTGGAGATAGGGAGAGAAAACAATAAATCCATGTATATACCTTTTTAGTTTTAATGGATTGGAATTAAGTAGAATATAATGCAAGTTATTTGAATCTTGCCATAAATAAAACAGAATTCTATTACTGCAAATTAAGCTACTTCTCTCTGAATTTCAACTTCTTAAACATTGGATCTCTCTAAAAACTTCAGAAAAAGATGGATTTTGTTGCAGCTGTAGGTAAAAATAGCATTATTAAAGCTTTGTTTAGTATGTAGAGTACCTACATATGTGATGGTTGTAGTCTTAATTGTAAGGCATGATACACCTTAATTCTCTCCCTACTTTCTGCAAGTGTACCCTTCAGGTGTTGGGCTTTTTGTGCCTGGGAATGGCTTCTAGGATTCTTCCTCTTTCAGGCCTGGTTTCTCAGTCTGCAGCACCCTATGGGCCAACTCTTCAAGCCTGGCTGGGTTTTGACCCAGGCATTCCTCATCTCAGGAAATACCGTGCATCTTCAGTACAGCCACCTGGTGGATTTGTTAAAGTCTAGGCTAGTTGTAGCAAGAACAAGAATAAAATTTAGGGCTAAGAAGAAGATGAGGAGGAAGAAAAAAGAATGTGAACAGTAAGAGGGCCTGTGTACATGCTCAAACAATTTAAGGAAGGCTAACAGTTTCTCCTATCCACTATGCCCATGATTATATGAGCTTTTTTGCAGGCTTTACATGTTCTTGCCAGATAGCTTTTTGGACATTTTGTGATCTCTTACTCTGTCCAGATCCTAATCTTGTCAAAAAGCTGTGTAATTCTTAAGCCTGAGCTAAGGAAATAATATCCTCACAGCTTTTAATAATTGCCACCAATCTGCTGACCCCTTCATGTTGGCTGGAAGATAAAATTAAAACATGATATTGCTCTCATTCTTGCTGCCTGTTGAGGAATCAAGCAGAAAATTCAATTACTATTCTATTGTATTAATATTCATACTATCTGTAATTTGTTCCTGCAAGTTGTTCCAGATCAGCATCAATTTTCAGAGTTTTACTTAAATAAATTTACTTATAAGTGATCTAAATGCTATGGATGCAGGTTGGCACTTAATAAACGAGCAGTGAGCAAAGCTCTGTCTCAGCAAGTTTTTTCAGTGTTCATTAAGACCATTATGTCAAGTTATTTGGATGTAATCTGAAGAGCTGAGTGCTAGTGGTAACACAGTGCATCATAAATGTTTCTGTATGTGTGTCAGCACTAGTGTCTACCTGCTGGTTCCACTCCTGTGAGGTGTGTGAGAAGAATACACCAGCATGAGATCAGCTTTAAATTAATTAGCTGAGCTCCCTAAACCACAAGGGAAGATTTTTTTCCTGTATGGAAATTACTTTGTGATATCAGGTTTTGTAAGAGAGGGTGCGATATTTCATGTCTGGCAGGATGATCAGAACATTTTTTCTCCTTTCTGTGACTTAGGTTAAGAACTTGCTGGATTTGAACATCTTGGCCTTCATTCCGACCATCCTCCTTGGAATGCTTGGAGGTCTTCTGGGAGCACTCTTTGTTTCCCTGAATATAAAGATTAATAAATTACGTATGCAGTTCTTTAATTCAATTCCAAAATTATCCCTTAGAAAAGCAAGCAAGCTGTTGGAAACTGTGCTCATCCTTGTAAGTAAAAACTTTGTTTCTCTTGATTATATCACATTTACAGTGGCTAATGAGGGCAGGTCATAACTTGACTGGATAGAAAAGTGAATCTGACCTGCTGGTACTTGATGATGTGCAACAGATTACAGCAAATGTATGAATTTCCAAAGTCCATATAGGTATTCAGTGTTGGTGAGTATAAAAGAATGGGAAGATATGTTTTGGATTGGTGTTTTGGTTTGTGTTTTAATGCTTGAAGTATTTTACCTATGGAGCTGCTCCCCCCACTGCTGCTCTACTCTGATGACACTACATCAGCTTAGTGACGCGTAGCAGTTATGTTGGTGTGCTTTTTCATTTATTTGCAATCTATGGAGGGCTGTCACAGGTAGATATCATTCATTCTTCTCCATTTTCACTCATCTTTGGTAGTGCTTGATCTTCTTATGACCTACGCAGCTTGTTCATATAGCAGAGCCAGGCAGACACCTTTATAACTGGGCGCTGTTTCAGCAGTTATACTGGAAAGAACAATTAGGAGCCCGTTACCATAACTATATGAAGACCACACAGGATATCTTTGTTGTAAGAAGAACAGATGAATGAAGAATAAGTGTTATATAGGGTTTAAAAGTTCAGGATAGGTACAGAAAACTTTCTGGAGCTGACTGTGTATCTGGAGTCAGTTATCCCTAACTGTTATTGATGGAGGTCAGCCTGGAGCCTCGTATGTCCTGATACAATAAGACATAATGGCTTTGGAGTTTCCATTTGGCATTGTATGACTTTGGGAAGAGTCATGCCATTGGAATAAAGGGTATTAGTCAAAAGGTTTGTGTATTTTCACATTTTCACAATTTTCAATATTATGCTTTGGTTATAACTTAAGTATGTTGTTACATATGGAAAAATAAACCTTCAAAGCTTTTCTACTGCAAATTTTGGTTTCTCTGCAAGTTTCTTTGGTGAATTCCTGCTTACCATAATTTTCCTTTTTTTTCCCTACCATTTTTGAGGATGTGTTTCTGGGTTCCTTCAAACCTTTTAAGTGTTGAGATGACCTTTCTTTAGGGAAGTTGGTGCATGCCGAAGCCCCTTTCTTCTTCCCTCTTTTAGGTAGACTTGCCAATATGTTTTATGTATACCATGTATGTTTTTTGTAGATACTATTGTTTGCTTTCTCTTCCCTCCCTCCTGGAGAGAGGGTTGCTCAGTTGTATACTAGGGAGTGGCCATATAGATGCTCACTGCCCATCAGCACACATATGCCTTTCAGCATCCTCTACTCTGGGCCATCAGGAACACACAAGCTTCAGGAAAAAGCAGTCATGGTTTTCATCAGCAACCTGAATGATAATAGGTGGAAAACTATTAGTATTTTAAATATGACAAGGCAAACTTTTGGAATTGAAAGTGTGAATAGCCACAGGTCGAAGGACATGAAGTCTCTGCAAGCTCTCCGCAAATTGGTCCGGACATGCGTATGTTTCCCAAAGGTTGCAATATTTTCCTCTCCGTAGGATCAGGAGTGCATTTCATTTGGTCCTCGAAAGCTATGTATGCTGTGTCAGTCCAGCTCCTCCTCCTGCCTAGTCCTGATCATTGCTTGGAGCAGCAGTCTGCTTGTTGGGTTCTCTGCTGGCACATCAGAGGTGAAATCTGACCTCCGGGTGGAGAAAAATGAGGAGAAGAGGGATCCACGTTGAAGGGGTTGTGGGGGAGCAGGTCCGTGCCGTCGAAGACAGTTGGCTGTGGGCTCCTCTTAGCGGCAGGATGTTGGCTTTTCAGCTTGCAGCCGCGTCTGTTCAGCAGCTCGCTGTGGGGGGAGACACCATTAGGAGGCTCACTTGAAGCTTTTTGCTGCCACGTTTGAAGGAGTGGGTAAGGTTAGGTAGAGAAAACAGGTTTTCTTAGATCTAGGGAGTGTCTTGCTGCTGCTCAGCCTTCTTTTGTTGTGCTAAAAGTTTGCTTCAAGGTCTTGCAATGGATTCAGGACTTTGTGGTGATGAGTGCTGCAATGGAACATCCTAACAAAAATCCAGTCTTCAGACCAGCAGGATGAGGAGTAGAGCCCCATGTGTGTCCTGTGTAAACTCCATGCTTTCCGAAGGACCTCTGTTTGTGAGAGCTCAGCTTTGTAACAGTTATTGTTTTAACAATTTGGAGCCTGTGCTCTGAGTTTGATAGCCGGTTCCCCTGCTCTTGGGAAAGGCTTGTCTTTCCCTTAGTACATTACATAAACTACTTAAACATGTAAACCCCAAGCAGTTCCTTATGACTTTTCAGAATCCTCCCCCCCTTCCCCAAACAAGCCAAACATCAGTCAGCAAGACCCAGTATGTTAGGAGATGCATAGGCTTACATTTAAGAACAGCTAGCAAAGATTTAGTGTCAGACATAAAGAAAATGCCTCCTTAGGGTTATTTTATGTTGTTTAGGAGTGGTGCCTTACTGACTTCACAAGTTCATGCAGCGGTTAGCACCTTGCCAGATCATACCTGAAACTAGGAGAACAGCATATGTTTTATAGGGCTGTGGTGCTTACAAGAACTTTTACATTGATATATTTTTGCCCTAATCCTGTAACTTTTAAAAAACCAACCTGTGTTTTTGCATTAGCTTTGTAGCATGAACTCTTATTCAGGCTGTTTTTCCTTTTTATTAGCTTTGGAATATCCTGCTCAGGTCGTAGTCCTTATTTTATTATAACTTGGCAAAAAGGCGGCAGGAAAGAAACTGTTTGATCTGACAGAAACCCATACAATTCTCTGTGGTTTTTATTTTATTTGTTATATAAACTCACATAATCAGGCAACTGAAAGAAACTGTGTCACAGTGACTTTAACCAAAAATAGTCTTGTGTAAACCAGTTTGCATTTAAACTTGGAAGGAACCCATCACTGTATCTTCCACACCCACGACATAACCCGGAGTACCATTCCTTTGACTGGAATTGAATATCTAATCTTCAGCCCATAGATTAGGTGAAGCCGTCTTCCTAAGTGCCCTCCTGCCCCTTGGCCTGCATTTGCTTCTCTTCAATTCATCACCTTTCTCTCTGTGAGGAAATCACAATGTAGATAATGTTTTGCCAAGAATCTGGCAGAGCTATCTTTCTTTTTCTATGTTTTTAATCATGCTGACTAATGCTTCTGTTCCAAAAGCTCAGTGTTTCAGTGGGGGGTGGTGGACAATTTAAGGGTATATGCTTATGTATTGAGCTGTCAGAACTTTAAAAGGTTACTTGAGAGGCTTTTTTCCTTGAAGATAGGCTACTGCTTTAAATGTGTAGCCACTGGCTCCAGGCTAGCTGTCCTTCTAGCTCCCCTTGGACTTTGAGCCTCCAGCAAAAACTTGACCTGGGTTTGAACTGTCCCAAAGTGAAGCTTTCAGAAACAAAACCTGACCTTATCTCTAAGAAGACTGAACTACTCCCAGTTGCATCTGTCTCTTGCTCTGCCCATAAGCTTATAATCTTTGACATGCAGGGAAACAAAGACTTAAGATATGATTGTCTGACAAATTGTCACAAGTGCACACAGCTGAATCTCAGCTTGAGGGTTTCTATAAATGTGCTATTGGAGCTGTTTCGTAACAGTCCACAGAGTGCACGAAACTTTGTGCTTGGCAAATGTATTATGATTATAGGTGTGTGCTTCAGTAATTTTTCTCCAGGTGCTTCCTGAAATCCTTTCTAAACTTTTTTTTCAAGTATATCTTAATTTATTTAGGAATATAAGTTGATCTCAAGATAAATAACATTAGTTTTGAATGAAGTATAGCTGTTATATTTAACTATGTCATGTTGAAAAAGACGCATAATTGAAATACAGTCGCCTCATGCAAAAACTTTGCTTTTGGTGAATGCAAAGCAGCCAGTGAAAAAGCCTTCTGCTTTGCAACAGTTTTGGTTTTATCAATATTTACTTCAAAATGGCTGTATAGAAAACTAGCAGAAGGATGTGACAGAATCTCTTCATCCATTTGGACTGCAATATTTGTGTCTCTACTGTAAAGCATGTAATCTGCTTTAGGTGTTATAGCTGTCTAGTATTGCTGGGATGCCTAGGAACTTCTTTCTGTTGACTAACTGAATGGTAGTCCTTTCATAACATCCTCCCTAAATTGGAGGCCAGTTTTCTAGTTGCAACAGTCAAATCCCTGAAGTTAAATGGAATAAATCTGAGCCTTATTTGTGCTTATGAGCAAATGCTGATCTCCTGGGAAATGTGGGCAAGACAGAAGGACAATTTCTTTGTGGTAACTGTTGGCACTTGTGCTTTTAGGCGCTTTTCTTTCTGGTTTTGTCTGTTTCTACATCTCACAGTAGTCTGTTTACCTATTTTAATGCCTGCAGGTATGTACGACGACTGTTACAGTATACTTACCGTATTTCTTTCCGTGCACTCCAGTCACAAGCGTGAGAAACAACTCTGAAATGTAAGTGGGGAGAGTCATGAAAAACATGTCTATGTAAATACAGTTATTAACCATTTCTCCCAGTTAGTTGCTACAAGGCTTTAGGATGGAAAAATTCAAAGGTGCATCAGAGCTGAATGTTTAAAATGAATTCATATAAAGACAAGAATCACGATCTTTTAATCCGTGAAATTTAATCACACTTAAGCTTTTCCAGTGAGAGGCATTTGCCATCTCATCAAGT
This sequence comes from Forpus xanthops, assembly GCA_032466535.1. Classification (NCBI taxonomy): domain Eukaryota; kingdom Metazoa; phylum Chordata; class Aves; order Psittaciformes; family Psittacidae; genus Forpus; species Forpus xanthops. The sequence continues at coordinate 39,866 of JASSUY010029087.1, forward strand.
TAAAGAAAATAAAATGGAAAAGTGAGACTCTAAAGGGAGTTAAAAAATGAAGGGAGCCTAAAACATGGCTGTATGCATTACACAAGCACTTTTTCAGCTTAAAATCCTAATTTTGTTTTAAAATGTATATAGGCCTGTAGATATGTATATAAACCTAGAGACAGACTGTGCTTTAACTGGAAAGCTGGAACTGGAAACTGATGAAAAACCTGTTATTCTCAGCTTCAGTCAGCTGCTGTTGTCTGAAGTACATGCTTTGATCAGTCCTTTATAGAAGAACACCAATTAAGTAACACAGTATGTCACTACAGCACAAACTGTAATCCAGGTACTGAAAATGACAAACATTGTATTAAGAAGCAGGCAGGGAATATGTGGCCAAATGGCTAGGGTTTTTATGGGTGACACAGTTGAAAAGTTCCTTGAATTTGATATAGGTTTTGCAGTCTGAGTATCTTTCTCAAGAAACATCCATGAGGAATCTAAACAGAATTGCTCAGATTAAGGTAAATGGTAGCTTCATTTCACAGTCATTGCAAATGGTTGCTACCAACTTGTAGATTTACCAATTCATGAATATGTATAATATAGGAATTCCTCCTTCCAAGTGGGCAGTGTCATATATATTACATAATATGAGCTGTAAATACTGAGTAACTTGCCATTCGTGACTGGACTCTGAACAGCTTATTTAAGTACATGGGAAGCAGACACAGTTTCTCATACTTGTCTCCAATTCTGGACTGTCATTCAACATGCAATACCTGCTTCAGTATTGTTTCCTGTAATATGTATTTACAATACTCTTTATGAAAACAAACTTTGTCACTTAGTACCAATCCAAATTGTAGCCATTTGGATTGCCACAGAAAAATACTTTTTCCTCATCCTGACATCGTTTTTCATTTTAGGGACTAAATTATTGCAAAATGTATTTTTCAAAACAGAACTGTTTTTGCTTTAAAAGAAAGACGTCTGAAACCACGATAATTTCATGGCTTTTTTTGTCTGAATCAAAAATAGTCAGTCTGATCCAGCCTAGAGGCTAAATGCCTTGGTGCCAATTTTTTATTTGGTGTGGCTACAAATTATAAAGAGTACATCCTGTTGAAAATAGATCTAAAGAGAGCTGAAGAGAATTAAGCACCAAATTGTCCTGGACTTCGCAAGGCTATGCAGATGTTGAAGGTGGTGATGATGTCTCTAGTAAACTTGTAATAAGAAGCAAGAATAAATATGGAAAAGGAGCTTGTTCACTGTTCTCCTGTTCTTAGAACTTGAAAAGGGAACTATGATTGCAGTTGTGAGATTTTAGTTAAGATCATTTAGATTTGGCTCATTTCAGAGTAATCTTAGATTCTTACTCAGTGCTCCAGAGGCAGGTATATATCATTAATCTTTAGAGATTCAACAGTTTAGCAATAGACACATTATTACTTTCAAATATCCAGTAAGAATTATATTTCAAAAAGAATTAAGATGTTTAATTTTGGCTTTTGCACTCATCCAGCTCTGTGAAGTGAACATTTTCTCTTTTAAACCATGACAGTAGTAGGGCTGTAGCTCCAGGTGGGCTCTATGTGGCTGTAACTGTGTGACAGTGCTTCCTGCTAGAATAGCTTATCCTCATAAATTTACATTGGAATGGTGCTTTCAGTAGTGTTTTGTAGCATTTCCAGCAGGCCTTGATATTCCTAGGAAAAGGAGGAATAGGAGATTGTGGGGAGGCAGGGAAAGGAGGTACAGAAGAGATAGGCTTCTTCCATTAGCAGCTCATTACAGCACACATATTCCTGCATCATGGAGAGGGCAGTGCAGTCCTCCCATTGGCACCAGAGAGAAATCTGTCTCAAATAAACTGATTTCAAACAGAAAGAGTTAGTGGTACAAAACACTGTGTGCAAACAAGTCCTACATCTCCATTCTCTGTGCTTTGTTCTTCTTGCTCAACTATGTCTTTTAATTGTAAAAAAAACCCTTTCCTTTGTTGTTTCTGTTGTTTTGGCATTGCTGCAAGCTTCAAATTGCCTCTCAGATGTGCTGATTTTTGTGTGTGCACTCTTTTACTGGTAGTAAAGAGATTTGTATGGAACTTGAGGCTTTGCTGTAAGTGGGTTACACAATCACGTGACTTCTAAAGCAGTATGGAGCAAATAAGTTTTTTAATTTTTATTGACCATTATGAATTTGGAATATGTTCCTGTTTGAGTAGTTGGATTAATGTAAAAAGCAAATACAAGATTAGGAAGTATCTTGTGTTCCTTTGGTTGCCAATCGGGGGTCTGGAAGAAATTTTCTTGCACTAGATGTTGGCTGCATTTTAAGTTTTCCTTATAGTTCTGAGTGGGGATCAGGTGGGTCAAATACCACAGAGCTCCTGCTCTTTGTTCCAGAAACAGCATTCATATTGTTACAGTTTAGGTTGTGGTGACATCCAAACTATTCTGAATGCTTTCCAAACTGGAAGAAGGAAGTCAACTCTCCTGTTTGGAGAGTGCAATTGCTCCAGATGACAGAGATTGAGAAAATGTCCAGGAATAGTGGTGCTGTACAGGAACATTGGTCATGGTCAGCATGATAACTGGTACGCCAAGCTGCAAGATGTTGAAATAGCTGGTGACAGTATTTGCCAAAAGAGAGCTTTAAGAATGCGTTGGACAAACGTTTCTGTACGTGTCGTTGGGGTATATCCTGTGTTGCTGTGGAAGAGGAAATCTTTTAAGTCTTTTCAGCTCAGGTTGCTCCCCCTTGGGATGGAGCAGCCTCAGCTTCTCTGTGTAGCCTGTTCCAATGTCTCACAGTAAAGTGATACAGTACCCTCATAGTAAAAAATTCCTTTAACTCTACCCTCTTTCAGTTTGAAGCCATTGCCCTTTGTCCTGTCACTACCTGCCCTTGTGAGAAGTCCCTTTCTAGATCTCTTGTAGGCTCCTTTAGGCACTGGAAGCTGCTCTAAGGTCTCCCCAGAATTTTCTCTTCTCCAAATGTATTAGTTTGATAGAATAATCAATAAACTGATCTATTAAACTGGATTTATTAGTTAATAAAACCACTTAACTGAGAGATGTATGAGAGAGTAGGCTTTTTATATAAAATTTATATCTAATAGACATTCTGTACAGGCATTATGGTAAGTTATATTCATGCATTTAATATTTTCTGGTTTGTTTTTAATATTCAAGCATAAATCAGTTCAAGAGGGAAATTTCAGAATATAAATGTTCATCAAGCACATGGATTGGTCCAGATGGAATCAGATATTCTAATCAAACCTTCAATCAAGGTAAGGGGAGCTAAGTGATTGATACCTGGGAACAAATGGAATTTGTGCAACTTGAGGTGAGCTCCAAGTACATTTACTCATGATTAGGTTTTCTTCGAAGTAACATCGTGTTCCATTCTGGAGGGATATATCGGAACTAAATTCTTCATTTGAGCAAAATGTGCTGGGAAGCTGCTGAATTGTTATCTCTGAAAGGAATGGGGAAAGAACCCTGCTGAAGTAGCATGGTTGTATTTCTTTGGCTTAAATGGCTGCCACTTCTCTTTGTTTAGATCAACATTAACATCACACAGACCAGACTGGCAATAACAAATGTTCCTTCTTTCCTGAAAGTGCCCCAGGTGCTGAAGCTGTCATGTAAATTCCAGTTAGCTGCTGTATGTACTTTGCTGATGTTTTTGTCAGGTTTAGGCCAATGACAACTGCCACAAACTGTATTTTTTGTAAAGGAGCCTTTTAATGTTTTGTATCTCTCCACATCTCTTCCTCTGTGTTACAGCTGCTGCGCTTCTAGTTGAAAATGGGAAGCAAGGGATCACATATCTTTTTAAACGTGGGACTCATGAAGAATTTGGATACTCATCCCTCTTCACTGCTTTGGCATTTTATTTCATCCTCAGCTGTTGGACAGCAGGTTCTGCTGTTGCCAGTGGCGTGGTTATTCCTATGCTGTAAGCTTCACCCATCTTGGTTTGAGCTTTCTTTACTCAAGGCCTGTTCTGAGTAGCAGCAACCTGAATTGTAAATCTGAAAACTTGGCAATATCAGAGCTGTAATTACTTGGAGGAGGTTATATAGGTGGAACAGGATGATTTGCTTGGAAAGAGATGTTAAAATTATGGAAGAGAATGAAGAAAAATCATGTGAGAGTAGCTGTGGAAGGATGATAGCCAAAACCGTGTGCCTTCCAAGCACAGACCGTTTGAATCCTTTGAGGACCCAGAGAGAGTCTTGGCTGCTGGCTCCATCTATAACTGTAGAAATACAGGTTCAGATCAAGACATTTTATCTGTTTCTTGCACACATAATAGCCTGAATCTTAATCTTGGACATCAACACCCTAGACTTTGGAGAAAACTGCAGTTAGGTCTTTTTTATACCTCTTAGAAAGCTGTGGTAGACTAGGGCAAGGTTCTTATAGTAATGCTGAGTAGTTTAATGTTCAGAAAGCAAGGCCTCATGGCTGGAGAGTGAGTATCCAGCTTAATGCAATTTGGGTATGAAAAGAAATCATAGAATAAATAGTTGTACATGCAACCTTTGCCCTATCCCTGAGTACTCACCTCTGCCGTCCCCAAACTGTTGTCTAAATCAATTTGTAATATTCATTGTTTGCTGAAACATGGCATAGTTGGCTGATACGCAAGTTTGTCAGCTGGAACCCACCTTTCTGACCAGATAACCTCATTTTTTATAACCATTCTAGAATTAACTAGAGCTCCATCTATCAATAAAATTAACCAATTGCATGAATAAATGGGAAAAAAGTTGTGTAATGGTGCAAGATGATGTCCCCCAAATCAGATTATATATACCATATATTGGCTATTGTATAAATAATAATGAATCACCTTTTCTGGAAGGTGAATGTCTGTACAAATACACTTCACTGGCTGACACTTGAATCTGTACGTTTAGTTCCTTTCATATGGAATGAAACGCTATGTATCATGCCAGCAATTACGTGCCTAAATTTTGGGTCTGCTTTTCAGTGTAGCATATGGTTTCAGATTTAAACAGGGGAAGTTCATGTTAGATACAAGGAAGTTCTGTACGGTGAGGGTGGTGAGCCAAATGGGTTGCCCAAGGAAGCTGTGATGCTCCCTCCCTGGCAGTGTTCAGGGCCAGGTTGGATGGAGTTTTGGGTGGCATGGTTTAGTGTGAGGTGTCCCTGTCCATACCAGGGGGTTGGATCTTGATGATCTTAAGGTCCTTTCCAACCCTAACTATTCTATGATACTGTATGGCTGGTTTTAAGACCCCCGGGTTCTCTTCACAGCTTCATTCCTGGTTAGCTTTGGGCAGGTCATTGATACCTATTACTCCATCTACCCATTTGTTATGTGGTTATAATATTTTACTTGCCAGGTTTATGGGGCACAGGTAGACTTCATTTTAAGAAATTGTATAAGGCTGGAGCTCTAGAATGCTTTTTATCTGAAATATCACAATGTGTGTATCTGTGACCTACACTTTTGACTGTATTCCTGTGAAGTTTGTTCTCATTTGACTTTGAAGGACATTAAAACCACTCTGGTAGTCGTTTTTCTTCAAGGTATGGTAAGTCTGGCGGTTTAATGCTACTGACTGGCAATAAGTAAATGCTCATACAAATGGAAGATGATAGAACTTTCTTTGGGAAAGGAGTCACTACAGAAATTAACAAAATTAATCTGGAATCAGCAGAATATTAGAATCATTTTTAGAAAACACTATCGCTGGCAATAGGATTGCTCTGTTTGTTCTTGCTACAGGTACACAGGAGCTTTATATGGCAGGATAATAGGTTTGATCCTTGTTTCCATTTTTGGTGTTCAAACAAATGAATATGGAGCATGGATTGATCCAGGTCTCTTTGCTGCCATTGGAGCTGCCTCCTTTTTCAGTGGTGTGTCAAGACTAACCATCTCCCTCACTGTGATAATGGTGAGTATGTTTTCAGGTATTTTTGCGGCCAAGGCTGAATTGAGCTTTCACTGTTGCAGCTGAATGAACCACAGGTGTCCCATGCATGTTGAACAACAAAGAAATAAATTATTGGCCTGGCTATTTCTAGCTTGTCTGATGAGAGTATTTTTTCTGGGATCTTTTATTTGGGAAGTGTAAGTTTGGAAATAACAGTTTGAGAAATCTACTTGTTTTCCTGTTTTATTTAATTTTTTTAAAATTTTGGGGGTTGCAGAAGTGGTAATGGCATCAGTGATTTACAAATAAGAAAACAGAATATACTGTCTTTCATTTCTTGGATTGCAAAAAATGTGAATTGCCTTCTTTGGTGGCTGAGGGCCTGGTGCAATGCACCTTTTTATGTTGAGGCTGAATATGACCTTCTGCATGGAGTAAGTGAAGGCTTTGCGGCAGTATAGGCAAGCGATGCAGTGGGAAACCTCACAGGTTTCTCTGGTAAATTTATGCCTTATAGACTTAAAAATTTTGAGATTTGCAGATTTACTTGGAACACATTACATATTTCTGTTTCCTGTCCCCCTCCTCCCTCCCCTTTTATAGCAGAACATTTTGAGTCAGTGCTACAATGCTTTCCAGGTCAACCTCTGAAAGCTAAAGGATTTGCAAATAATTCTCATAATTAGACAGGATGTTCTTTGCTCTCCCCAGTTGCAACACCTGGGAACGGTGAGTTGTAAGCCGCAGCTGGGATTTAGCTTAGTCAACAGAGAAGTGATGTTGAGGTCACAAGGGGGAAGCTTTTGCCCTTTCTTAGCAGGACATTCAAGACCTGTGAGTGTTACTGTCTGTGGACATTCCACCCATGACTAAACCCAGTCTTGGCTGCCCAGCTGGTTTTACCCAAAGAATCTCATTAGAATCTTTGCAGATGTCAGAATTCACCCAGAGTGACCAAGCCAGGGTTTTCCCTCCTAGCAGGCTGTTGCGCAGTATTTGATAAGTAGTCGTTTAGAGGCACGCACTTTGAATTGAGTTTTAGTAATACATTGTGTGAATTGTGTAAGAAGCATTGTTCTAATGTTTTAGCTTGAAAGGTGGTGTATGTGTAGGAAAACTTCTCTATTGTGAAATAATAAGATTGGTTATAGGAACACTGCGCTTTCAGTTTCCTTATGGAACTTTAGCACTTATCTATTAAGTGCACTCTTATTTTTGCTTCTATTATTGGTTATGCATCTTTTGGAAGTTACTGTATGATTTGTTGGCCAGCTGCTCAGTCTGTAAGACTTGAAGGGGGGAAAGTTGGTGCCTGAACACTAAGGTATAAGTTTTTTGAGGGTCCCAATTGTCACTAAAATGTAATGTTCTTTTCCAAAGTAAGCCTGAATTTTCTTGCAGTGTCTCAATACATTTTAAGTATAATTTTTAAGCCATTGCTTTATGTTCTTGCTGCAGATAAAAAGTCCTTAGTGGCAAATGCAGATGATTGATATGTTCCTTAGCTTTGCGCTCATGAGGCTGTCATTCATCGCAGGGAAGTGAGAGGTGATTATGTGCCAGAACAGTTGCTGGTCTTGGATGACAGAACTATATTTCATTTGGCTCCAGCAGAGAGAAAAGCTTTTATCTGCTCCAGTTTCTGTCTACCTTCCCCATTACCTGCACTTGTCCTTTTCTTCCAAGTGCCTCCATGAGCATGCATGTACAGTATACACAAAACAATAGCTGGAAACTATTAAGAGAACTGTAGGAAACCCAGTTGAAAAGGCACTAGAAAAATGATGAAGATTGCATTGCAATGTGTTCTGAATTCCCCTAGGTGTCATGTTATTACTCTTCTGCGCCTCTTTCTGCAGAGGCAGCCTGTGTTTCAATTCATACTCATCCAAAATAAATAGCTGCATTGCTTGAGGAAATATTAATTTTTGAGGAGAAAAAAGGTCTTGGACATGACAATGCAAACACATAATTAAAAGGTTGTGCCCTCAAACCATAAAATGCACATATTTTTCCTATATTGTCTGATGGCTTCAAAAAAGAATTGAGAATGTTTGCTTTGGCTTTTCACACAGCCTTCCATTTGGAAACAGTTATGAATGTGGGACTTGTAGTGAGCAGGTTTGTAAGATGCTTTCCTTTTTTCTCATGGCAGACCCCACAGGCATCTGCCCACCTTTTCTGTTTTGGCTGGCTCTTTCTACCCCCCATACTGACACTCAACCCTCATCCTCAGCTCTTTGCGGCAAACAGTAGATGTGGTGATATTTTCTTTGGCAAGTACAAGGATCAGCCTTATGACTTGACTTCCCATGTCATGTGTCCTGAGTTTGCTGGCCTCAGGGTGCTCTAGATGTGGGAAGAGGAATAGCATCTCCTACAGTGTGTTTTGTCTCTGGGTCTGTCTGTACTTTTGTGCTTTTACCTCTCAATAACACTGCCTTACAAGGGTTAAAGAGGAAAGGTGGCACTGGGCTAGCCTAGGATTTGTGTTCTTGTCAGGTATTGGTGATGCCTGTGTGCAAGCTGAAAGAAACTTGGTATATACTTACTTGGATCATTTGTCCCTGGAGTTGTCTGTCTTTCTTTTACATGTGTCAGAAAATAGCCCTGAGTCTCCCCCCTTTCTTGCTTGCTCTGTTCAAACAGAATTTAAGTAGTTTATTGGCCTAATTAATTTCTCCAAGAAATCTCTTCTGATTGATATGGGGAATGCAGTTAATTCTGAAAAGGTTAAGACTCCTAACACTCCTCTGAGTGTGAAACACTGAAACATCAGGCTTTTGACAGATGCAGACTGAAGGAGAGCACAGAATATTCCTCAGGATTTGAAAGGGGAAATGCAATGTCATTATATAAACCAAATGGAAATGTCTGTAGAGGATTAAGTAGCCTAAGGTCTGTCCTTCAGTCTGTTGCTAATGATGGGTGTGGCTGCTGTGAATGAGTGGCTTGTGCTAATGGGCATGATCTTGGTACTGAAATAAAATGACCATATGATGGTGGTTCAGGACGTTATGAAATGTTACTTGTTGATGTCTGTCCAAGTCTGCAATGCAGCAGAAATGACAAGCTGTATGTAAAATCATTTGGTTCATAAGGCAGTATTGAAGGCTCAGAGATCAGGATTGTGCATTGTGCTCTCTGATGCCTACGTCAAGACAGGCACACTGTCAGAGCACTGTATGTAATAAACTACACTGCTCTATGTGACCACTCTCCTGTAGTTAGGAAATTTGGTGTATCTGTTATACACATTCCATTAAGAAATGAAAATGAACATTTATTTTTTGCATAGTTTGGATATCTCAGTTGTCATGTATACTTCTGACATGCTTCACAGCAGGCTTGGAGGTCATCTGAGTAAGTGCAATGACATAACTCTATCGGCAGGTAGTAACAGTGAAACCCCAATCTCTATCCTCTTTCTGTAATTCTTCAGTACTTCTAATTTAGGCAAAATGTGCTTACCTCAAATTATGGGCAGGATGTATTGTTGCAAATTCTGTGGCTGCCCTAATCACTTCCTCACTCATAAGAAGTTTGAGTATTGGCTGTGGACACTTACTGTTGGTATGGCAGACATCTTTCTTTACAGATATGATGTGAGAATACAGCACAGGCAACAATCCAATCTGGCTAACTAGAGGGAAATTAAAAAAGAGCAGAATGGTGATATATGAAGTTAGGAAAATAAGCACAAAGCTTCTAGAACACATGTAAAATCTGCTGGGTATCCAGTGCAAGTTTTCCACAAGATAGCTGTGTTGCTCAGTGGTTGTAGGATGCAAGATGCTACATTTCCAAACTATTTGCAGTAATGAGGATGCAAGCAGGAAGGATGGTTTTGAAAATGCTAAATCAAATATAAATTCTGAGTCTTTCCTTGTTGAATGGAGGTTTCAGATAATATCGCATAGCTGATGCTTGAAGAGCAAACGGTGGAAACAATCCTGGCTGCTCATGGCATTGCTTGTCTGTGTTGCAGCTAAAGAGACCATGAGGGGGCCAGGAATTCTCCAAGATTTAAATCAAATTTCTCCCGAGTGAGACTTGATCTGATGGGTTGCAGTTCTGTTCTACAGGCAAAGTTGGATAAGCCACATTAACGGGACAACGATTTGTTATTCACTGGGCATAAATTAAATGTAAATGTTAATGGGTGTAACTTCTATGATTTCTTTTTGTTTAATGGATGCAAGTAAGTCTGTACAGCTGTGCCTTTCAACATGCTGCGTGTAGCTGGGTAGTGTCATTTTCCACTTCAGCTTCCTCTTCTGTGGTGTTGGAAAGCCAGGGATGGAGGCCAGGAGACATATTTAGGTCTTTGTTGGTACCCGGTTATACCTTAAAGCATTTCTGTGAATTTCCTTGCTCATCTCTGCAAATTATTAGTATTGTACTCTTTCGAGTGATTTTAGAGGGCATATAATTAACTTCCATGCTGCTTTTTATTTCTTTTTTTTTTCCCAACATCTTTAAAGTTTAGAAGCAGAGTGTGTTTTAGTGTAAATGCTCAGTTGCCACTGAACTGCTTTTACTGTGATGTTTGCACATCTGTCAGAGCATGAATAACCTTTGTTTAGTTTTCATTTCCAGCCTGCCTGCTGCCTCTGGTTACCTGTCACTGTTTCACTTGGCTGCTTGTAGGGCAAGGTGTTCCTCAGAAGGGAGGAAGGATGGTTCTGGTGGTGCATGTGCTCTTCCTCATGTGAAACAGCAGTGTCCATTTGCCTTGGGCAACCTTCACCTCCAGTGGGTGGACTTCTTGCTTTTTGCTTTTACTTCTTCCCTTCTGCTCCTTGAGCAGGACTGTAAGGACAGAAGCAGCTCATGGTATGAAATGGTTGTGGTGCTCTTCCATCTCTAGGGGTCGTCTCCCTCTGTTTTGTGAGTGCCCAGGACCATTGTGTAGGTGAGGAGGACAGCCTGCAAAAGGAGGGTGTTATTCAAGGAGGTGATCCTGCAGAGCTGGCAGGACTTAGAAGTGCAAAGGGTCTTCAGTGCAGCCTGTGTCTTACTTGGAACTTGTTTGTGTACTTGCAGTCTTCTTGGATCTTGCTCTGGTAAGAGAAGGCAACAATAAAAATACCCTTTAAACAGCTGACTTTAAAACACAACTGAAATGCAAGTGCCTTTCTGTCAGGCATGGTTTACACATAGGTTGCTTCACTTTTTTTGCTAGGTTACTAAATGGACAGAATGAATACTTGCACAAAACTGGGCTTGTGTACAGATGCCCTTCTGTTCCTCCCGAATGGAAGAGCAGCTGACAGCAAAGCAGCAAGGCTCAAGAGCTGTGGCACTGTTCTGCTGTGTGCTTAAGAACATGGAGGCTATTGGATTTTGGTTTATGACAGCTCTTCAGGGCAGGTCTTACAGCATAAGGAAGTAGGATACTTTGCAAGACTCAAAGTAAAATGATTTAATCAGTCCTTCTGGTCTTAAAAGAAATGAGTCTTGTTTTTTGGCGCATAAAATGTGGTGCAACATCTGACTGAAAAGAAGGGAGTTTCCTTCCAAACTCGCAATGCCATCCAAAGTGTGATCCTTTCCTGGATAAGGATCATAGTTTGCTGACTTGTGAGGGGAAAACGTCTCTGAGTGCTGAGTATGCTTTTGGTGTTCCAGCAAGCAGGGTAGACTGATTTGAAATACACAAATTTCTGTTTACGTGAACAATCTTATGGTCAAATAAGAACAGTACAGTCTGATGGTCAGTACAGCAAATTGTTCTTCAGTGCCTAGCTTTGTGGTAGGAGTGACAAAAGCATGGAAATCTGCAATTGCTTGTTTTTTTCAGCACCACTCTAGTTAGAATGGTTTCAAAAAGTTCCCTTCTACTCTATTTTTGACTGAAAATGAGACCTCCAGATTTGGTTTTACAATATCCTTGGACATTTCATTGAAAACCTGAACATTTGGAAAGCTGAAATAAAGCAAAGCACATTCAAAATGCCTTGCTATGAGCTTTGGTGTTTCATGTTAGCATTTTTCTGTAAGGAATTAAATGTTTCTCATGAAACACCAGAGGCTTTCTTTGTGTGTGTGAGGAAGGAGAGGGCAATACATGGTGCATGGTGGGAGATGTAGCTTAATCTGAGAGGCCAAACCGAATCTCAAGAGATGTCAGAATAGCATTCCAAATGGAAGCTTCTGGTTTTTAACTGAAAAAGTACTGCTGTGCAGGGATGATAAACAATTGTCAAGTCACTGGGACATTCCATAAAAAATATATGCTTGTAGGGAAAACCAAAAGAAATCCCTTTTTCCTTAGGATGATAGCCTTGTCAACCCAGCCCAGGGACGTCAGAGCAAGTCTCCTCTGATTCATTCATTCATCATCTGTAAAGAAGAGCTGCAACTATGGGGCAGTTGGTTAGTCTATAGGGAATTCACAAATTAGAAGAGAATACAGCTTTATCTCTAGTATAGCTGTTTCAGCTTTGGCATCAGGGTTTTATCAGTCAAACAAACAGACATGACTGAATTGTACATGGATTCAATTGGCATTGAACTTTCAGAAAGTTCAGTTGTGCGTCTGAAATACTGAAATTGAGACTGCATCTCTGTTTTAAATACACACATTGGAAATGAAGTTGTAATGTGAGAAGATAACATTTTTATATAGTCATTTTTCTGGCTCTAGCTTTCAGTAGCTTTAAAGGTATTTTAGAAGTAAAGCCATCTAGTATATTACAGCATACTATTGTACATTTGGGACATGTAGTACAAACCTTAATGAAAGTTCATGAGAATTTGATGTGCAGAAGTTATTTTTAGTTCACAGTATCTTATCTGGTTTTAATTTTTTTTAATTACAAAATGCAATTGGGCTGTTTTATGTACTAATTCTTTGCCAAATTTAATTTGTTGCCAAATTAAAAACATTTTTCGGTTACATTGTCATGAAAAGCATAAGAAACCATTAAGTTGAGTTATATTTTTAACTTTAAATCCTTCACAATGTTGCCAACAGCATTTTTTTTCCCCTTCCCAGATTTTTGAGAAAATGATTTATTTTTGGGACAAAAGCTACCAAAATAAGCCTATCTCTTTGTTTCCAGCCTGAGGGGTTTATTATCATCTTGAATTAAAAACCCCATGTAACCGAGTGCTCTAGTGAATGGGGGCTCAGGGCCAGGAATCCCTGTTTGATTATAGGACCCAGCTGAAACAGGAGCAAGTTGGGCTGGACATGGGCTGTGGGTGGGAAGGAAGCTCCTTCTGTAGGTCCTGAGAGAGGCAAATCCCTAAGGAAGAGCACAACCTCCCCTCTGCTCAGGATGAGCAGAACAACGTGTTTTGTTATTGCAGTTTCAATGTTTTCCCTGTAAGACTGGGTCCAGGATGCACCTAGTGGTGGTGGGAATGCTGGTGAAAGGTGTCATGCTTTTGTGAGCAAGACTGAATGGAGATGAGCACAGAAGGAAAGTCATGAAAGCATGGGGAAAATATTAGCATTGCAGAAAAGAGGAGCATAAATGGTAGCTGGTGGGTCCTGTCCTAATGCTGGCTAATGCCTTATTTTGGAATGTGAAAGAGTAATGATGCAAAAAAACTCTTCGGTGCCTGGTGGCTGTCTCAGCAAGCCTGCAGAGCCAGACCTGAGCTGCTTCCCTGCATCTCTAAAGAAAACACCCCAAACTGGCAGTGATGCACAGGTGCTTGTCCATGGTGAGTTGTGGAGCAGTGAGTGGCTTCTGCAGTTGCTGGTACCCCTTGTGAAACAGCAGTACCTGGCTTTAGAAAAGACAAAGTTGCACGGCTATGGAGATAGCTGGAGTGGAGTTGTCTGGTGCTTTGGATCATAGAGCATGAAGACTGGCCTTGGGTTACTCTGGTTATACTGCTCCCATCTCACACTGTTCCTCAGCTTTACCGTTGTTCAAAGAAAAGAAATTTATTTGGAAGGCTCAAGTTGTACTTTTCCCTTTCTCCTTGTTTAGCAGTGTGTGCAGTACTTGGGAGGGAACAGACAAAGACAAGGCAAAGAACAGAGTGTAAAATTTAATACATCTTCACAGTGCACTTTGACAGCACAGGCCTTGGGAGGTCTATGATCGTACCTTCCTCTGACTTATTCAAGATGGGGAAGCATGTGAAAGGGACATTCGGCTCACAGAGCACACATAGCCTGGTGCTCTGGAGAGAAAATTGTAAGGAACATGAAGCTGCCTGCTGGGAGAGCCGTTCTTGTGTAAGAAAATAATACAGCTCATGACATGTCATATCAGCATCTGTCATGCTGCACTGCTATAGAGAAGATCTTGACCCTTGCTTTAGAATGAGTACATATGTATGTGTTCTGGATAAAGAAGAACTTTTTTGCACTGCTGGTTAATAAGGCATGCACTATGGAGTCCTTACCAGAAAGTCAGGAAGGTGTATGTGCCCACTCAACAGGTTTAAATACTTTTTTCCTTAAATGCTTAAAACCAGTTCAGTTACTCCATCGGGATTGCTCACTACTGAAACTAGCTTTGATCAGATTCTCTGTGTATTCAGTCTTCATTTTAACTCTGCAGAAGTGAATGCCACATGGTTTATTTTCCATGTGATTTTGGTGGGGAAAGGAAACTCTTTTGCAGAACCTGGGATGAATATATAGTAGTCAAAAATTTTCATATCATGTTTCCTTGAAAGAGGGCAGAGGAAATGCTTAATTATTTGGAAACTCATTTGGCAGGTTCTTTTCAGTGCTAGGCTGTTCAGTACATCAGCCCATCACATGTAAGCACTTTAGGGCTCACTTAATGTTTGCGATTACACCTGAGATACTTAACAGAAGTTGTTTTGACAGGGCCTAATTTTCTATTACTAAGCTGCCTCATTTTTTTCTAATGAAGAGTTTAAAAACTAGTCAAAACAGTTTCCCAAAATCTCCAAGCCTACAGTTATTCCTAACAGGGTGAGCCTTCACTCTGCTTACATGGCCCGTCAGGAGGAGCCCATTGTGTTTAATGGTATATTTAACATTATTTCAGAAGCTGATTGCAGGGGCTGTCACCTTTTTACAAGGAAGGGTAGATGCAAAGTAGTGTTATACTGATCCTAGTTTTACTCAACTAAATCCCCAAAAAATCGGAGTAACAATGCATAATCAGTAATTGTAACAATGCATAATTAGTAAACTTTAAATAGATGAAGCCCTACTATTTTTTGTTGAACTTGTTCCAACTAGGGGAAGAACACCCTGTGTTTTTTGGCAGTAGCATGTCTGGAAAATGGAATAAGTGAAATCCTACTCTAGTGGAGAAGGGGCTGGTGAGCGGTTTCAGAGCCTCAGGTTTTGTGATGCACTTCTTTAAGAATCTGGAAGCTCAGTGAAAGAACAAGCAAACCTATGCTCTTTTAGAGAACAGGCTTTTTTAAGTTTTCTGTTCTGAAATTTAAGGTCTGACCTTCTACTGAAGTTAAAGGTGAAATGAGGTTTGCATCCTGTAATGTAGAGCGTTTATCAAATAGCCTCCATAAACCCACTGTCCAGTCTGAAGCTGCCTGCAGTCATGGAGCTTTTTCTTCTCCAGCCTTTTCAAGACCTCAGGAGCTGGGGCCATGAGAGTCATAGCATTCTATAAATGTTTAGCTCTGGTTTTAGCACTGCTTAAATATGACAGAGAGTTACTGCAGTGGTCTATCTTATTTAAAAAATGCTCATGAATAATTACGTAGATAATTCTGCAAAAGTGTGGATTAAAAATGTGCAAGGTTGCTTAGCTGGGTTATTATACAGTACAGTGTTTGTTTTGAAAAGATTTAGTACGTGAGCCTGCTGAATGTTTAGGCATATTCAGCAGTGCACTTAGACAATGCTGCTGGTTTTATTAATAGAAGACTAATCACTTGACACAATACACACCAGTGTTACTGTCCTGAGAAGTGGATTTAGATGGCTTTGAAACCTCCTTTTGGAGTTTGGTGTCTGCTATGCTTGTGAGATGAAGAGATGGACTACCAGAAAATCACTGATAGATATCTTTCCAGGTGATCTTGGCAAGAGTCACTGCTATCACCTATGCTGTTTCCGATATCACTTGGTATCCATTGCCTCAATCTGTCAAAAACAGGTGTATTTATAGGCCTGGAGGGACTGAAACAAGCAATCAAGCATTTACATAGCATTTTTCATCCAAGTTCCCAAGGACTGAGGCTCAAAGTGTTTTGATATGTTTCCAGGGATTACTTAGCTGTGCTGGGTATTTCTGTGTTCTCTTTAGCAATCTGCTGCTGCTGTACTACATCTTGGAAATAGAAAAACTGTTCTCTCTATTAACAAGGAAATTGTCAACAAAATGCTGGTTGGCTTCAGAGAAAGCTGGCACAAATATTTTAATCCACATCAAAGAAAACTGGGACGAGATTCCACTGAACATTATGAATTAAGGTAAATGTGTGTGTGATTAATTAGGTCTTCTTTGCTTAAAGAGAATAAGTACATGCCCTGTGCTGGGATATTTTTTCGTGCTCTGTCTTGGCAGTAATTAAACTTCAGGGTGTTAGAGGTTGCCTATTCCTTGTAATGGCCTGGAATAGTTAATGGGGTTGAGCTCTGGAAGAGGAAGAATCCCACTAATTGTGCAATCCTCCTGGCACTGGGGTTTGGCAGGACGTCCTCACAGTGAACCTACACTGGGTGTGCCTCCCTTTGTAGAGTGTGATGCACAGCTTCATGTGCCTGAGGCTGCAAGAAGTAATCATTTTCAGAAGTGTAAGGGAACTTGAATACATATTTTTTCAGGGCCAGCATTACAATCGTGTCTTTTTAGGAGATTTATGTTTACTGTATTGCAGCATCCCACTTCTCCAAAAATTTCCAGCAGTGATGGTGATGAGTGATAAGGAGATACAGTAAAGGGAGTTATTTTAATGGATGTAGTCCTAGGACAATAAAGGATTTCTTTAAAGGTGAAGTGCACAGGAAAGGAATATGTTTTACTTAGTTTTAAAGAGAGAGATTAATGGAAGTTCAGAGAGGGAGTGTTCCGCTGGATCGATATATGAAGAAGGTGCCTCTTTTGGCATAATACCAGGTGAAAATAGTGGACCATGATAAAGGCATTTCATTTCATAGTTTGTCAGGGCATTATTAAGTGGGAAGTAAAGTGACTAAAGTGTTCAATGCACAGGTTGATAAGGGCCAGCAGATCATGATCCAGGGATTAAGATAATGGAAAAGGAGATCTGCATTGCTTATGAAATGGCTGTGACAATATGAATCACGAAATCCTGGAGACATTATTTCTACAAACTCCTATTCTCAAGAAAGATGCATGAAAGCTCTTTTACTGCTGTGAATAGGGAGTTGTTCTCTTCTTCCCTTCTTTACGTCAAGCAATCAGCTTGCAACCTTGCTGGCATTTGCTCCAAGAAAAAGTGATCAAAAGCTTTCTGCTGGCTACAGGCCCCCCACCTTTTGGAAACGTTCTGTTGACTGTGAACAAGTTGTTTTTTCTTGGTGTCTTTAATCAGTAGTAAGAAAAATTTTGAATAAGAGATGTTCTGCTGGTGAGAGAAATGAAAGGTGTTTTCCGGGGGGGACTGTGTACTCTTCCACAAGATCTGGTGGCATGGAGGCTAGGAAGCTGCCCAGAGCTGGTGTTCTGTGCCAGCTGCGGCCTGAACTCCAAAACCTGTTGGATTTGGCTGATAGCACCACGGACGTATTGTCTCATAACTTTGTTCATCAGCTGCTTGTTTATTCCCAAATGGTTTCCCAAAGTTTGCTTCTACCCAGGAGGATGATCTTTATGTCACGGGAAGGACGGAGATTTTATCTTTTGTTTGTGCAGTTTGCCAAGCAGTTCTTCTGTTTGAACAAAGCTTGAAAAATGAATTGGACTACAAAATGAATAAGTATTTTTATTTTTCTTTTTGATAGGTCCTCACTTCTGCATTTGTCACTGTGGGCTGCAAGAGCAAGAGTGCTCTCTTGCTAAGTGGGTTTTCAGTGGAATGCAGAAAATCAGGTTGCACTATGTAGCTGGCTGATGATGTCTTCTTTTACATTATTGGCAATATCAGGGGTTTAGGGAACATTCACTGTATCAGCAGCCTTGTGTCTAATGAGGCTGCTTGGACTCTGTTCTCTGAGCTGGAGTGAAACCTTTGAAACTTGTTAACCCCAGTTTGATTGAAAAGTGGGGGAGGTTTTTTAACAGTGAGCTTTAAGTAAGCTACATGTTTTTGAATTTCCTGGGCAGCTGCCTTTCTCCCTTTGATGTGCTGTGCCTGGTGATGCTGTTAACGAAATGCATAATTATGTGTTATATAATAAACCGGGGCTAACCTGAAGGTGCCTAATAGATTATAATGATGTGGAGGCCTGAGAAACTCGGGACCATGGGGGTTGTTGAAAAGTGCCTCTGGTGACAAAGAAGATATTTAAAGAGGTTTGAATAACTGTGCTAATAAATTAATTGTGGTCTCTGAGTGTGTAAATGACATTTTTCAAGATTCTGTATACAGAGAGAATATTGAAAAAAAATAGGTGAAATTTACTAGGCTGCTGATGTATGAAGTGTCAGCGCCGAGTGCTTCCAGCGCCTATTAGTGCTGCTGGCTTTGCATAGACGGGTGCCCTAGGCAAAGGCTTTTTTGGCACAGCTTGCTGTGCCCGTAGGATCAAAAGAGAAAAAGAAAATAATCTGGCAATATGCACAGAAAGTAAATCGCATCCGAAAGAGCAGCCCCTCAAACGTAGGCTTGGAACGAATATCAGTAAATAAAACATCACGTTTAATGGCTATAGGGTTGTAGGCGTTTGGTGGCTGCCCCCAACTTCCTCTCTTCCTTTCTCTGTTTTTGTCACCTTTATTTTATCTCTCCCTCTGCAATACCATGTATAATTTGTTCCTTCATTGGGTTCTTTAGGAACTGGTTTGAATACATGGGTGTTTTTAACGGTGAGGCTGCATAACCTTCCAGCCCTGCACCACATGGGTCTTCTAATGGAGCTGGGCTGTGACTGTGCTTGCTTGGCTGCTGCTCTGGGCTTACAAGGGCCTGTCTCCTGAGAGAATTAGTATGCGGGGAACTCCAGTGTGAATTTACAGCCTGCTAGTTACTTGGCACGAATTCCCTGGGTGGATGCTTCTAGTACCTACTAAGAGTGCTTTTGTACAGGTTAGCTTTGAGTGCTTTTGTGTGAGTTAGTCAGGCTCCTTTCTGAAGGTGAAGTATGTTGTTTTTCACTTCCCAAGTACCCAAACAGGCAGTTAGTGCAGAGTAGCTAATATGCAGTAAATTCACACCCAAGTTCATCAAACACTACACTTCCTTGTGCAGCTGAGTCCCCAGGATCTGCACTTTGTCTCTCCCAGCAGGGAGCAGATGGCCCTTCTCTAAACAGGGAATACTTATATAGCCTGATGAAGAGCAAATGTACATGTGTGTTGGCTTGCGTATGTCTGCGTGTTTGTATAAAATGACTTGAATATGTCACAGTTCTTGGATTAACTTGTACTTCCTAGATTTTTATCAAGATATCCTAATGAGAACTTTGCTGCTGCTTTGCCATCATCCTTCTCATTAATGGATTTGGGTTTTAGCAACAAGTTTTGACTGATTCGTCCTTTTTCTTTGGCAGCAAGAGTGGCATACATTTTCTTACATGAGTGACTGCATCTTTGTGTTTGAATCTCTCTTTGCTGAGATTGCTTTTCCCAGCATTCCTTACTTGATCTTCGGAGTTTCTTCTGGTATTTGATGTGCTTTTATAGCTAATAAATATTCTTCCAAAACTTGAGAACCCCCAATAAGAAGGAAATAAAGTTTTCTCTTGTTTTCCAAACACTTGGATGTGAATTCAAGACAATGTTTAAGTAAAGCTTTTGCTTTAGCCTGGGCTTCAGAAATAGTTTGATCTATAATAAGTGTCCAGGTTCACCTTATCTTGGAATCACAGAATCATAGAATGATTTGCAGTGGAAGGGACCTTAAAGGTAATCTAGTTCCTGCCCCCTTGCCATGGGCAGGACACCTTCCACTAGACCAGGTTGCTCAAAGGCCTGTTCTACCTTGAACACTGCCAGGGACACCTGGAGGCCACATAATGGGTGAAATATTATGTGAAGTTTTCTTGATATAAAATATATACACATTTTTAATATCTAAAAATATAATTTATAAAATTATAAATTACTGTATCTTATTTTCATGGTCATGTTTCAAATATATCATTACTTTCTAAGTCATCTGCAGATTTTCTTTGTGTTTTGCTCTTGTATTGCCTGTTTCGAGGAAAAATTTCATATCACAAAAATTGCTTCTCCTGTTTCCATCTGCAGTGAGAGTTCAGGACAGCTCTATCAGCTCTATTTCAGCCAAAGTTTAAATTCACTTTCATACAAAAGATATTGCTCAAAATGCTTTTAACATGTCTTTCCTTAATGACCTCAGCCATAGTAGCCTGCCAAAGACAAACAGCATTTCTGCTCTGCAGGAGTTAACTCTTAGAGGCAGTGAAGTCCAGTGTGAACCCAGAGTCACTTGCTCCAAGTTTTCAGTGTGCTGCTGTCAAAAGGAGCAGTCCCACCCTCCACAAGATCCCAGCACTCAGGAGGGCTGCAGGGCTGGAGAAAATCATCACAAGCCTCGTAGTTTCTCAGCAGGAGATGTAGAATGCTGCTGAATGTTTGCCACAATAAAGGATGAGGGCCTGGGCCAGGCCAGCTTGACTGTTCCCATTAGAGGACAAGAGGGTAGGAGGAAGGGATAAAATGGGTTGAAAACCAAGGATGGGAGCCTGGAAAGCCAAGCTTTGGTTCTTGCTGTTTTGGAGATACTCTGTATAGGTTAAAGCAATCACTTGAGAGTATTTTTCAGAGTTTGCATCTCAAGAGTTTTAAATTTAGCATGCTTTTATAGCTTTTTAGAGTGTTTTAATATTAATTTTTAATGCAGATTTTATTCCAGAACAGTTCCCCATAGCCAGATACTTTAAAAAACCTTAAAAGGAATCCACAATAAAGGACTCTCCATCTGTGTGAATGAGTTGCAGCAGATATGATGAAGCAATTCTTAAAATCCCAGTTACTCTTTTCCTTTCAACTGACATGTTCCTGGTGTTTTAAAATAAAACAGTTGAATACTAGGTTTAAAGAGACATTCAAAGAATGCTGTGGTGTTACAAAAAATCACTGGCTATGTCCAGGCAGAAAGGATAGTTGCGTTACCCTATCATACATGGGTGGCTGTGCCATATGAGTCCCTTGTTGGTATATGTTGTAAATCTCCCTGGATGTTATCTTTCCAAACCCAGAACACAGACAGAAGGAGGCTGAAAGTATGAGCCAGATAAATTTGCTACAGCTTATTGGACAGAAATGTGTTTGTTGGCATTTTTTGAATGTAGTTTCTTGGAGTACTTAACAATCTCTAGCTAATGAGATCTATTAAATGGCAATGTGCTGCAATTCACTTTGAATTGGAGAGAAGTTTCTGGGCAAAAGTCTCTTAGTGTTATGAAGAAAGTTTTCTTAGTTAATCCCAGGATAACATCTTTTTTAATAGGATGTAATGGTAGGGAAAATAGTGGGGATTGAAATGTGATAGCAGTTTTTACTAAAACTTCTTATTAAGGTAGCATGAAAAGAGTATTTCCATGCATTCATTTTCACCTTGAAAACTATTTGACATTATTGTGAGTTGAACATAAACAGTATTAAGTACATTCACATTACTCCTTTGTGTATGAGGATTAGCTCTGAATCCTTTATTCAAACGCAGTTGTATTGATGTGCTTTGTTAAGTAAGTTGCTGCCGCCACAGTCATTAGACATCTGTAGTAGTAAGTCAAGTGAGCTCAGTCTACCTCTGTGCAGCATTAAGATGATAGTACTGTTATGGTGGCTGTGTCCAATCACGGAGGCAAAACCAAACAGATAAAAGGGGATAAAGTATTAGAACATGCTATATTCTTTGCTACTCATCTCGCGGTACCCTCACTACATTGGGATAAAGTGCAAGTGTACCTAGGAAAGATGGTTTAGGTGTCATACCATATTTTGTGCACGTTTCTCTACAACCAGCATTGCAGGGCAACATTCATAGGTTTGCGATCATGCAGACAGGAGTGCCTGCACCATGCCTTGCACTTCTGCTGAATGTTGTTCAGCATGGTAGCTGTGTGATGTTCCTGCTATTTGATCTCCAGAGCTGGACTTCTGCTGAAAGCTTCTTGTTCCCTTTTCTGGCATCCTTCAGGACAATGTTTGTACAAGGAGCTTGTTCTGTCAGGAAGCAGCAGTATGGGAAAGCAATTTTGCATCTCCTGAGCTCAGCAAGAGCGAAAAAAGTATTTGGATCTGTTTGCATTTTTTAATATTTGTCAGAATGCCAAGCTATTTTAAGCAATCTGGCTACTCCATCTCTACTTACCCTCTCTGATACTTCAAAATTATCACAGGCCACCTGAAATATGGGAATCAGATGTGAGTTTTAATGTAAGTGCTGTGCTTCAAGCTGATAGGAACGGGAGAGGGAGCTGTCACTGCATCAGCCAAGCCCCTCTAGTGGAAGTGTTGATTGATTACTTTATCCCTGGGAAAGGAGGGGGAGTGCCCTTCCACTTTTAGCAGAGTGAATTTCTTCCCATTCTGTTGTGAAAGAAGTAGGTAGTCCTGTGCAACCGTTGTTATCATCTCCAGGTATATGAAAAATGAAAAGTCCTTTGTTCTGTTTTCTCCTTAGGTAGAGATCACAAATGATGTCCAGTCCTTGCTACTGATAATGCTGGCTGTCATGGTGGCCAAGATGGTTGGTGATTTATTCAACGCATCCTTGTACAGCTCTCTCCTAAAGCTGAAGCGCATTCCCTACTTGGACGTGGAACCTTTTGTTCTTCACAGGAGAAAATGGTGAGGTTTCTTGAGTTATGATCTGTTAAGTTTCCTATGTCGTGTTCTGCACAGAGACTGGAGTTTGTAGGATCGGAGAAGGAGACCCTGATCCTGAACAATGTCCCCACAGTGTGATGTGCTGTACAAACAGAACAAAAGAGACCCCCTTTCTCTTCAAGATTGTGGTAGGATCTGAATTACCAACATTACCAGAGCCTTGAGAGCAATAAGTGCTCTGTAATGCCCAGTTGGGTGCTGTTTATTAGTAGCACAGTTGGTCTAATGGAGAATCTAGTAGAGGCTTTCACAGTTATGACTCTGCTCTATTGCATCTGCTTGCAAGAAACACAGTAACAACAGTAGAAGTTGTAGAGTCCATGATGATGAAGTTTGCCTTACAAGACTTCTGGATGACTAGTCTGGGTTTCCTGTGTGTTTACTACTCTAAGGTGTACATTTTCAGACAGCAATTCCTACCATCCAGTGGTAGCAATTTAAGTCACATAGGGTGTCTTCTGGAAGTATCTCCACTGACAATAAATTAAATTAATAGCTTGGGAAAAAAATACAGTTTTTATTTTTTAACTCTCATTAATCCATCCTGTACTGTATATCTTCTAGTTTGTATCCAAAACCTGAGTCTATTCATGGACATTCATAACCAGCAATAAGAATCATTTCCTCTCTTAAATGTAGGCGTTGGGTCTACATTTATCTGTAGGTAGTGAAAAATTTGTGCTATTGTCTTCTGTACAATAATTAGCAAAAATGCTGATTCTTATTGGTATTCTCTGGGAATGAACTAGGTCATGTGGTGAAGAAACAGAAGGAAAAACTAATTCAGCTATTTACCATAGAAAGACTTACTGTTTTCCTCAAGGCATATTTGGGTAGTAGATATCCACAGCCAAAGCTGCGTGCAGGACACTTTAACTGTCATTTCACCAAGTGTTGAGGTCTACTGGACAGCCTCTTAGTTTCAAGTGACCCTTTAGAAGAATAAAATATTGCTAACCCATTCTGTCCACACTTTATAACTTTCTCCAAATGTAGCCACATCTGAAAGTTTTTAGCAGGCGTATTGGATGTCGGGTATAATCTAACTGTATTTGACATGAGAGGAAAAAGAGCCAGCAATGTGGTAGGAGGAAATGAAAACAATCTATGACGTTATGGATGACTTCTATATGTACCATGGCAGATAAAACAGAGGGGAAGAAGCCATAAAGTTTCCCATGGTATTCCAATTAGATGACAAGTCCATGAAAAGAATTATAGCTGCCTTCCTGCTTCAAAACGAGGCCCTACTCACTTGAAGGACAATTATATATATATTGATATATATATATATGTAAAATTTCATTTCCCTCCCACTCCTTTCTTTTTCCTCTCCAGTAACATTAAGGAAAGTTCCTGGATAACTTGGTCATCAAATATACTGATACTCTAAAGCAAAATACATGGTGTCACAACTTGGTAAAGATTTTTACAGCTAGAAAATTTACAGGCTGCCAAGTTTTAGTCTAAATCCTCTTAGACCTAGTCTGACTAGGCTGATACACATCTGAACCGGCCAGTGTAGTTGCTAAGACACTCTCCATCATATCTGAAAAGTCTTGGCAGTCTGGTGAAGTCCTCAGGGACTGGAAAAAGGGCAACTTCACACCAATTTATAAAAAGGATGAAAAGAAGGACCCCAGGAACTACACACCAGTGACCCTCACCTTTGTGCCAGAAAAATCATGGAACAGATTGTGCTGGAAGCTATGTTGAGGCATTTGGAAGGCTTCAGCCTAACATGCAGTCTTTGTAAGAATTCCAGAAACAGAGATCCTATTAATTTGCCTAGCATGAAAATACACAGTTTGAGACAAGACAGTTAAAACCAACCCTAACAAGTAGTCTCTGTACATGTTTCCTTATCTCTCTTTCCTCATGACTTCTGAGCATCTTTGAAGCTTGAGTCAGAATTCCGCAGAAGGGTGCCTGGCCATGACTTTTCTTTCCTTGTATTTTCCCTGTGGACCAAGATTGCTCATTTGTTTTCTCTCTGACTGGTCCTGCAGCTACCAAGATGCTGTGGGAGCCTGCCCATCTGCTTCTCTACTATTTTTAATCTCGGAGTGACCACCCAGAGTATGCGAGGCTCTGCTGTTTTTAAGTTCCACTTATTTCTACGCTTCTGGAGTATTTTTGTTTTCAGGTGCTTACACCCAGATATCATTTTGCATAAGCTCACCTCTTTCTCTGGTTGTGTCAGCTTGGTGGAGGGTTTGCAACCACGTTGAGAAACTGTAGCTGGCACAGTTACGTGCGTGGCAGGTTCTGAATCCTCTTTGCTCAATATTAATTATTCTATGAGATTACAAAATATATAAACTGTGCATTGCTGGATTCCCCAGATCATAACAGGGACAGGGGTCAGCTGTGTAGGAACTGGTAGCTAGCATGTGTTTATAAACAGGTGATAAATTGTATTTGTATATGCAGAGTGAAAGATTTGGATAACTAACAGCTTACTTAAACACCATAGAAATGCCACATAAGTTGGAATCCTTCAACTGAAACTTGAAGAGCCTTTGGAAGACAATGCCTGGTTGGTAGCAGGGAGGAAAAAGGAGAAGCACAAAAGAACGCATGTTTTTATGTCCTCAGTACTCACATTGTTAGAGAGAAAGTGCAGGTAGTTCTTCCGTAGTTCTCCATCAGCGTTAAGGATGAGAAGACCTTCTGTATTTCATCATTTGTTGATTCCTTTTACAGGGATGGATAGCATCCCCAGGCAGGAGATGTGTTACTGAACCGAGAAGGGAAATAGCCTTTACATGAACAGCATGGGGGTGACATTAAGATCCAGGTCCACAAAACAGTGTAACTCCTAGCTGATGTGGAGATCAGTGGGTACATTAAGAATGAGGCTGATTTGGGTACATGCTTGCTGCGAAGACACCTCTATGAAGGCACATGAAACTGGTGGAAGCGTGACCTAGATCCTTAGTGGTAGTTCACTACCCAATTTTTATTTAGGCACTGGCATCTCTGGATGCTTTTATTCCTATGGAGCAGAGCTTAAAATTTGTTTTCTTAATATTCATTATTTTTTTTGGAACCTCATTGATCACTCTGCCTGCTGTATTCCTTTGCCTGCATGATAAGGCTCCAAGCACAGCTCTATCTAGTACGGGGCTGCTACGGTGCACCGTGATTTCCAGCTACATTGCACACCTCTGTAAACACCCCTCTTATAAAATCTGTTTCACTGGAACACTCAAAGCTGCTGGCTGCCAGGGAATGTTCTTTAATGAGGGTAAGGAGTACTTGAACACATCTATGACTTGGCAACGCTTCCTGCTTTTTATAAGCTACTATACACTTCAGAGAGAAAATATCTTAGAGGCTACTTTTTAATGGGACAAGTTTACTTAAGAGCTGAGTGGAGCTGGTGCCAGTAGTTCTGTTTTGTTCTAGCTTAATATTAGCCTTGTCAGAGTTCTTACAGCGTCTCCTGGGTGTTTCTGTATTGCATACCATATAAAGCTGTTTTGGGGAGCCAAGAAGTTTGGCTGGAATATATATTATACTGGTCTCATTATATATTTTTTTTGAAGTGTATCAGAGGTGGCCCTATATTAAAGATCCGTGGAGCAAGGCTGAGTTTTTACCTTTTTTTCTGTTTCTCCCTTCTACGTTTGCCTAAGACCACACCGCAGACACTGGATCCAGAGTTTGAGCCAACCCAAGTTTCAGGGTTAGTTGTGATCCAAGGTGCTGGTTTGGCCTGTTATAAAATTTGGGGTAATTAGCAAACTTTTTAGATGAGGCTTTGGATTTTGAAAATCACCGGACATTGGGAAGGAAGGGAGGTGCTTTTGGTTGGGCCTAGGCTAGCAATGACTACACTAAAAGATTCCCTACTCATCTTACTAACACAAGTGTTTCTTCAAAGACAACTCATCCAGATGCATGTGGTCCATCCCATCCCACCTGTTTGAGAAGCCAGTGTGTTTCATGGCTGTTTGGCACTTTCATCCTGAGAGGCATTATTAGGGGGTGGACTTGGCAATGTTTTTGTATTAGAGGGCATCCAGCCCATATTTTGTACAGTGTTTGTGGTGGAAGCTGGATCGTGTTCTGGCTGCACAAAGGAAAAAGAGAGCTGCTGTAACAAGACCACACTTTGTCTGGGGAGAACCCTGGCTGCTACAGAAAAGGTGGAGGGAAGATGTTGAGATGTGGGTGAAATTTATTAAAATTGCATTTGAGCTTTAAGTTGCCTCTATGTCAGGCTTAAGCAAACATGGCAAAGAACCGTTTTTAGTCCCTTTTTTTCGCCTGTGCTGGGTTTTGAGTTTAGTGGGATCCCATTACCTAAAAGCAACTGTACAAGCCATAAACAGCAGCATTGCCCCCCTGACAAAAATACTGTGTCATACTGAGAGGTCGCTCTATGTGCGCACAGCCTTGCCTTGGTTTCGACATGGGGCTGGTGGTGCAGATGTGGGATGGGTGAAAGGACTTATGGCTTCCTCCTGCAGCTGCACCAGCTCTCTGCAGATCATTGTGGGAAAGTCCAGCCTGTCTCTTTTTGCTGTCCTTTTAACCTGGCAAAAGGCTGATACTAAGCTTGCTTCACGTGCTCCAAATTATCCAGAAAAACTCCTACAAAAAAAAGAGGTGAAGGCTTAGCACACATGCCTCTGTGTGAAGAAGGCTGTCTTTATCTGAGCATGAATGGAAGGTGAACTTCCAGCTGAGAAGAGTTACTGCTGTATGTTAACACCAATACTTTTGTTATTGATGCATTTTTTTTCTGTGTGACAGGTGGTAATAAACTAGGCACTTAGCTTTGTAGTTTTGAGGAGATCTGACTATCTTTCTATAGGAGTTTGGTGGAAAACAAGACTCAGTGACACTGAGTGACCTACAAAAATGATCTATTGGGCCTTTTCAGCCTTAATCTTCAGTGATCAGAGACCACTTTTCTCAGATTTTCTTTTTACCATTAAATTTCACCTAAAATTTCAAATTTAGCATGAAGTGATTTCAGTGTCCAAAGTTGAAAAGTTTTTTTTTTTCTCTTAGGGAAAAAAATCACCTGCAAACAGTGTAATTATATTAATATGAATATTTGTTTGAGACAGGAAGAGGAAGGCTATGTGCAGGGAAGCAGGAGGCTGAGGAGTGACTGTTCAGGATTCTGTCCCATTTCCTTATATTGCCTTGGCCAAGCTGATTTATATTTCCATTCTCAGTTACAGAAGGGGAAATAGTGCCTATATACCTCATGTGGTTTCAGTGTCTGTTGTCCTTGCCAAATATTGTCAAATCCTTAAACAAAGGGCCTTATGTAAAGGCAAAACTTCTCGTGAACTCTAGAGGATGATTTTTGACCTGCTCTGATTTTGACTGTTTAATGAAGCTACTACCTAAAGGTACTACATGACTCAAAATGACTTTATTTAGATTGGTAAACCCATATAAAGATGCCCAAGATGGTGTTGCATTACTGTTTATTTTTAGAGTGGAGTCTGAATAAATAAAACAAATTACTCTTCCCATGCTACAATAAATACCAGCGGACATAACCCTTCCTTCAATCTAAAATAAACCTTTCCCACCATTGACCATCTCCTTTCCTAAAATGTCCAGGATAAGAGCTGATGCTGTGCTCTCAAGGTTAGGAGCTGCAGGCTTACACAGGGCAATGAGGAGCAAGTGTGGAGCTGGCTTAGAGGAGGGCTTGAGATCTGGCCAACAGCACTGTCCTTTGATAGAAAGGGATGGAGACTGAGTTATAGCTCATTGCTGACCTGCTGCTCTTGGAAGTGTATTGGTGGTTACTGCAGCACTCATAACCAAGTATATACAATAGAATCACGAATACTGAAAAATATAATGACAAGGATAGTGAAGACGAGCCAACAGTCTGTCTGATGGGAATCCTTGGAGGACCTCGTAAATAGTTTAATGTTTACACAGGGCTTGTATATTTGCACAATTGCCTTTCCATGAGCCCAAAATGTTTTACACTGGAATGTTTTCAGGCGCTAAGAAATTATATTTTCTGGTATGTTTGAAAACTGCAGGCTCAGTTTCTCTATCGCTCTCCTTTTGTAATGAACAATTAAATCTGGATTCTCCCTTGCCCCCTGAATATGCAAAGTGTAAATGGCAAGTTCTATCAAGATTATATACTGATTGTGGTCAAAGTGTGCTAAGAAGAAAACATTTTGAACTTACAAGTGAATGTTATACTGTAAATTATCCATAGGTACAGCTAAATTATAATACAGAAGTGGTGAGAAAAATGACTTTACTGAGATTTTTAAGAGAATTCTAAAGACTGGTCTGGTGTGTTGGTCAGAACCTTAGGGACAAAGTCTGGTGGCATGAACAAGCAGATCAAATATAGTGAATTTTGAAGCAACTGTCCTGTTCCTGTGGTTTATGTTACAAGCAAAGTCCCTGTTTGAGTGTGAATAGGACTGTCATGGGGTTGGCAAACCAGGTGCAAGAATTGGGCATGCCATGACAACAGATGGGAACTTAATATAAGGTTTTGGTTCTTGCTGTAAGGTCCATCGTGAATCACTGTGAGATCCATAGCAAGTGTAATACAGATCCCTTCGGCTCATGGAGAAGTCTTTCCACAGATGTTTTAGTTACTGCTGCAGCCTGCCTGATGTTGAAGGGGGAATAACAAATCTGCACCGACTTTTGTGTGTTTTCCATTTCTGGGGAGTCCCATGAAACTGAAAGAAGTGACTTCTGCACACTTTCCACAGAAGCAAAGGCACTGAAGCAGCATCTGGAACTAATCACCTGTGTTTCACAGCTCACTGGTGGGCAGTGAGCGAGCCACACTGGCTCCTACAAGCCCTTAGGTAAAACATGCACACAGCAACTTTTAGCTGCGGGGAAACTTGAAACAGCTTCTGCTGGCCTGGCAAGGAGGAGGCTGACTCCCTTTTGGTTCACCTGGGAGGACAAGCTGCCTGTATGGGTACCACTGCAGCCTTCAGATGTGGTAGCACGCAGGTGGAGTGTGCATATACACACACAGAGAAATCAAATCAAGCCATCGGATGGGGTATCCCACTAATTGGAAAGTCTGCTCTGGTGTGTGACCACCATTTGGCAGATACTGACAGCTTCCACTTAAAGCCAGCCAACACCACTGGAAAGCCAGCTGTGCCAGCAGGGTGGTTGATCTCATGAAGATGACATGAGCAACTGCTTGAACTTATGCAAGGAATGGTGGGTCTGACTTGAAATGGGCTGAAATCCCCTGTCTTTGTTGGATATGGGTCTTTGCCACAAGTGGGAATACAGACATCCATTTATGTAACAGTTATACCTCAGTGTTTCCCAGTTACACATAGGGATATCATCTTTATTCTATTCAGGGTTGCTGCTTAGGTCATCTTAAGCAGAAATGGATTCTCTTTGCTGTTCACGTGTCACTTTTTCTGTTCTGCGAGCGTTACTACATCTTCATAAATATTAGCAGCTTCTCACAGTGGTTGCCATGATGGAAAGAGTTATTTATTTACAAAGAGGAAACAGATGCCACAAAATACTTTAATGAATTTCAGCATGTTTGAGAAATGAAATACACTTTTTTTTACCAGTTTTGCAAAGCCTTTAACTGCTATTTCATGCAGTCACAAGGGAGTTCTTCAGTACACTGAGCATACGCAGAGCCATACCAGAAGTAAGGCAAAAAAAAAAGAGGCGTAGAATGGAGTAGTTTTATGAAAAGCCATAAAGCCATGAATATAGTTTTATTAGCTGCTGCCATTCAATACATAGAGTTGTGACAGTAGGCGAATGGGAGATGAAAGTGACAGCTGATGGAAAAAGCCTGAGGAAGCTGAGTCCTGGTGTTTGGGATAAGGAAAGAGAAAGCAAGTCAGACACAAAATCTCTTCCCAGAATTTTGAGTACGTTTCAGTATAAGTACACTGTCAGGTTCAGAGAGATCGCCACTCGTTTTCTGGAAAAGCAGATAAATAATACCAGCATTTGTCATCTGATTTTAAACTGGGATGTAAGTAATGGAAATGCTGAATTTTGAGGGCTCATATGCCTTTCCCCATTGACTGTACAATTGGAAGGAGAGCTGCTTTTGCTTGAAGTCCTGCTTATAAGTGTCAAAACTTCTATTTACTGCATTGGGAACAGGCTACAATCTGTACCTCCAGATACCCAACATTGTGCTTTAATAACCTGACTGCACTGTTCCAGAAGGTGCTGATTCTTGGAGTGATTGAACAATTTAAAATCTTTCTAATATTCTTTTCCCATCCTTATTACTTTAGTTTACTCTTTTTGTAACCTTTTAGACCTAAATCTCTACCTCATTCTGACTAAGAGGGCATCTGATAATCTGTGTCTGATTATTAAAACATACACTGCTGTCACCATCCATTCCCAAGCATTTTAAAGCCTGTATTTTTAATATACTAGTCAGTGCTTTCTTGGAGCAGGCAGAATGGAAAAGCTAAGGTAGCTGGTACAGTACATGAGGGTGGAGGCCCTGAATGGAGCCTTTATGAAAACTGCCTCATAGGAGCTTTCCTCTCTTCTTTCCAGTGTGGATTAGTTTCTTTGGCTTGTGTTTGCAAGAAACTCATCGTATCATTGCATTCAAACTGCAACAACCAACTTAGTGTTTTGTGAATTTCCCTTGGAAATTGCTCATCAGTGATCTATCCAGACAATATGCATTTCCTTGTCTGTTTGGTTATAAGCAAGATCATGAGGTATTTATTTAGCCCTCAATTTACTTACTTCTCTCGCTTTATTCCTGTGGAAGTTTGTTTGAAATGTTTCTTTGAATTTAAATAGCTTGTACTTGTGTCATTTTGAGAAATTACTTTCTTTGCCTCTCCTTGGTTATAATGGCATGGCAGATGGATTTAACACAAGCTTAACTCTTTCTAAAGAAAAGAGAAGATTTCTGCAGGCTCAGATATTAATTTGGAAAAGGCAAGGATTGCTGATAAATTTAGTAAGTCTCGGATTCTTGCAGTGCATACATTGCGGATGACTGCAGCAGCAAATCTTGTAGGAAGAGTGGCACTCACTCTCATAAGTGACGCTTGTACCTCAGCTATTGCATTCAGCTTGTCTTTCAAACGGATTTTACTTTTTTCTTTGAACACAGTTGCTTCTTTTGCAAAATCTTTCTTTCTATAGAATATGGCACAGCAGCCTCACATAGCAGCACATGTATTCTATCTTACTACCCTGATCAGCATTGAAGTTGTTGAGGACAAACTGATCTCTAAAGCAAGGACTCAGATTAAGGGATAGGCCGTGACAAGAGAAGGTGGTATGGGTGATATCTTGGGTTATGGGGAAGGAGGAGAAATCTCAAGATCCTATCTTCTGTTTCCTTGTGTTTTTACTTCTTGTCACTGTCTGACATTTCCCCTTCCTTTCAGAAGTTTTCTTTTTGCTAATCATGGTGCAAGGAAAGTTACTTGAAACTTTTGTGTAGGGATAAGGAGAGGTGTCACAGCTGCAGTCTGATTGGCAGTACACCTTGTGTATATGGTGGTGGTGACAGCCCTTTGAGCAGGGACTGTCATTGTGGGTGCTGCAGCATCCCCTGTGTCTTGTAGACCCCAGATGAGGGTTCAGGTCCTTCACATCTGAGGTGAGAGCTCATTCTGGATCTCTGCTGTTGCCACCAAATGTAGCCTTCTATGGGTCATGCCTGTTGGATGCCCCTTTTCAATGGCCATAGTGCAGTGCCTTGTGTTGGATCCACAGTGCTGTTGGAATGCATGTATTTGCATGCCAGCCTGTTGCTTGTTTGGATTGAGACATTTCCACGCACACTGCTAGTCACATGGGGAAATGTACAGTTCTGAACAGAAACACCAAGTGAGTTTGGATGCCTTGAGGTTTGGGTGAAAATAACGAGCAGGCACTGCCAATAGCTCTGAATATTTAGATGCCTGTACTCCCCTTAATACTGACATAGCTAAAGTAGGCTATTTACAATTTGTAAACTTGTTTTTGGACTCGCACTATGAAAACTAAGTCAAGAACAATGACCTATATTTTTTTACCTATGGTCTTGCATATTGTGAGCTGAGGCCATACTGTTTAAGCTGCTGTTTGAATAATTCCAGTATGTGGTTCCGCTCACGTGATCCTTTTCCTGCCTATCCCAAGGTTTCCTGCACAACCTAATTAATTTTTTCAAAGTTAAATGCCCTTGTATAAGCAGCTATATCTATGCAAAGTGGATAGGAGCTGCTATTCTTGTAACATTTTATACAGACAATGCTGGTGGGAAAAACTTTGTTAGAGATAAAAGAACAGAAAAGCAGCAACTTTTGGCAGGTCTTCCCCCCCAAAAAAAAATATTCAACATTCCTCCCCTTCCAATCCATCTCTTTTCCAAAACACAAAGGCTTTCTTATCAGTTTTCTTTCTTTCCCTCTTGTTCTGCAATTTTTCAAGCATTAGCGAGAGACAGTTTCCCAGCAGATTATGAGACCTTGTGGAAATCCATTTGTCTTTACATACAGTAGTTGCTAAACATATATAGCTTTCAAATCCTCTCTGGGAAATAAGTGACAGAGACATTCAGCTAACCCAAACAACACATTTCACAGTAAGTGCTGTACTATCAGAAGGCCTTTAGACTGAGTAGCTAAATGTCCCCTCAGTTGAGGATATGGAGGGAGCCAGGACCAGGGAATGCTGAGAAGCTTGTCATCTTGCAGTCAATGTAAATATTTGTAGATATACTGGACACAGACTGAACTCTGCCGAACTTCTGGCTGCTGGTTTAACTAGAACGGTTCCTCAGTTTAATGCTCAGCTGAAACAGGGACAGCAAGGAGTTGTAGACCTTGTCTACTGGGCAAAGTTCCTCTGAAAACTGCTTTTAAATAGACCTAATTTAACAAAAGCACATCATTAGCATGCATGTACTTATATCAATGCAGGGAGTGATCTTATTGGTTTAATTTAACTTTAAAACTGTTTAAATGTCTTTACTTCAGGGGTTAGCACTGGGTGGAGCAAATCAATTTTAAAATGAATTTCAGTGTGTCCTTGTCGTGGTTTGAGGCCCCCCTCAAACAGTTCTGCACAC
This sequence comes from Forpus xanthops, assembly GCA_032466535.1. Taxonomy (NCBI): domain Eukaryota; kingdom Metazoa; phylum Chordata; class Aves; order Psittaciformes; family Psittacidae; genus Forpus; species Forpus xanthops. Next base: position 73,734 of record JASSUY010029087.1, read on the forward strand.
TCCCCCCTCTTTCTTCCCCAGTCCCGGGGAAATGGGAAGGAGAATCCAAAGAATG
>JASSUY010029088.1:0-77065 GCA_032466535.1 Forpus xanthops
CCGGACATGACATGCTGTGGTATGGAATACCTCTTTGGTCAGTTTGGGTCAGGTGCCCTGTCTCTCCTTCTGCCTGGCTTCTTCCCCGCTCCCCTCCTCCCTGGCAGAGCATGAAACTCCAAAAGTCCTTGGCCAGCCAAAACATTCTAAGCCATAACTATAAACACTGGTGCTATCAGCATTGTTCCCAAGCTGAAAATCCAAAACACGGTGCTACACCAGCTACTACTTAAAGGGGAAAGACAACTGCTGCTGCTGAACCCATGACAATAGTCAACATGGTTAAATGGACGAACCCTCACCCCCTTAAGACTATCACAGAGAGATGTAATTGGTATCTTAGGAAAGGGGCTAGGAGTCTTAGTCTTAAAACCGGATCAGATGCACCCGGACTGACAGTTGCATACTGGAACTGTCCCTGTGATATATAATCAGTGAGTCCAGAATCAGTATGTGCCCGTGTAGTGGTTTAAGCCTCTCAAACTCATGCAGTCGCTCTCTCACCCACTCCCCTCTCTTTCTTCCCCAGCCCCGGGGGGATGGGGAGAAGAATCAAAAGAATGCAACTCCCACACGCTGAGACAAGAACAATTTAGTAACTAAGGTATAACACAAATCACTACTGCTACCACCAGCAATAATAATGACAAGAGAAATACAAGGAAAGAGAATACAATTGCTTACCCAGCCCCACCAAGCAGTGCACCCCCCACACCTGATATCAGGCCTAACCACGCAGTGCCCCCACCCACCCTTCTAGGTCTCTGCTCTCTGTTCTACGTCCTGAGCATGATGTGCTGTGGTATGGAATACCTCTTTGGTCAGTTTGGGTCAGGTGCCCTGTCTCTGCTTCCTCACGGCCTCCTACCAGCTTCCCCTCCTCCCTGGCAGAGCATGAGGCTCAGAAAGTCCTTTTGCAGCCTAAACATTCTAAGGCATAACTATAAACACTGGTGTTATCAGCGCTGTTCCCAAGCCGAAAATCAAAAAACAGTGCTGCACCAGCTACTGTGAAGGAGAAAAATGACTGCTGCTGCTGAACCCATGACAGTGCTGCAGTGAGAGTTTTTGATGTTTGTCTTCATTTTTGATACCATATTTGACAAGCACCTCATTAGCTCCATTCTCTTTCACAAGGAGTTACAGTATAGGATTTTATAGATCAGCGGTGAAGAGGCTTGAGCATTCTGAGTGATCATTTGAGTTGAGTGTCACTGAGTGATCCCTTATGCACCCAGAAAATGAGTAACACAGTAACTGGCATTGTATGTTTGGTTAAGTAACTCAGCTAGCACTTCACATGAACTCTGTGGCAAATATACAAATATAATTAAGTTCTCCAGACAGCAGTCAGCTACTTCAACCATGAGTTCTACTTTTCTGCTATATGATTTCTAGCTCCTACAATGCAAAGATACTAATAGATATAAGCATAGAAACAACAGGTAACGCTTCCATTTGTTCAGATACCTCAGGTGGTTGCTGCATGGAGAGGGTGCCTTTGTCCTCTATAAAGTCATGTTTAAAAAACTCCAATCACTTGCATTTTGATGCTGATAGTTTGGTATTTTGTAATTGCTGTTTGGCTAACCATGAAAATTAACCTGTATTAAAACAGTTGTGTGTAAACTATTATGTATAAATTTATATAATTTCTAGATACCTTATAATTAAAAAATACAAATTTCTACAAATTATGTTTAAAATAAGTTATTTTTTTTCATTTAGTAAAACTTGTTTAGGTTTGACAGTTAATTAGAAATGGAGCAAAGGTGTTGGATGCCAGCAGTTTGTGAACTATTGAGTTAGTTCAGTGTGAACAGTTTTGGTATCTCTTTAGAGTCATTACACCATGCTCTGCTGACAGCATCAGCATTTTTTCTTGCATGATGGATGGAAATGATTTCCAAGTTCTTTCTTGAAGAACTGCTGAAGGGAAACTTAAGGATTTTGCTTAGTAATGAAAAGTAATTAAATCTTATGTGCTGAAATAAAATATGAATAGAGTGGTAGAATTCTTGCAGGATTGTTTTAAAACAATGTTTTGGTTACATGTGGTTGTAGGACTGAAATCTGATTTTTATTATTTGCATTAGGTTTTTAGACATTTATTCTTGCAATCTTAAGTAGTAGTCAGAAAGTTGATGGTCATATACAGCAAGTTTTTGATATTTTAGAAATAGTTGTGAAAACTTAAATTCTCATTATAAATGTGCTGGGAAGAGACCCTTCATGAGGGACTGTAGTGAGAAGACAAGGGGCAATGGGTTCAAATTTAAATAGGGGAAGTTTAGATTGAGTATGAGAAAGAAATTATTTACTGTAAGGGTGGTGAGGCACTGAAATGTGTTGCCCAGGGAAGCTGTGAATGCTCCATTGCTGGCGATGTTCAAGGCTGGGTCGGACATAGCCTTGGGTGGCATGGTTTAGTGGGAAGTGTCCCTGCCCATGGCAGGGGGGTTGGAACTAGATGATCTTAAGGTCCTTTCCAACCCTAACTATTCTATGATTCTATGTCCAAAGCGTTATCTCCTGTCAGCTTACATAGGATTGTTTGAATGTGGATTGTTTATCCTTTGTCACATGCAATGCTTGTAATAGATTCAGGAAATAACTTGCTAGAAAGTATGTATTGTATAATCAACTGTAGTTTCTCTCCTTGATACTACTTAGATTTATGTACTCAGAATACCACTGTGCTTTGTCTCACGTAAGAGATTGGTATACTACAAAAAGTTACATAAAATCAAAGGTTTCTTGATTTCTTCTTCAATCTTTTTGATGCTGAAACATTGTGAAATAGTTATTTTAGTATACTTGCTTTACCCTTTATTTTTTTCCCCCGCAGTAAATTCCATAAAGTTTCATCCAACTGAGCAGGTGGCTCTTACAGGTATGTGAAGTTTGTTCATATGCTAAGTATGTTAATCGTGATGGATGTATATATGTAATTCACTAACATCTTTTGGGTTGTAGCCCCTCTTCCTACAGTTTTGTGTCTTTGCTGACTGAATTGTTTTTATATTTCAAGACATAAAAAATCAGAGCTAGATTTTTACATCTGTGGTTGCTGTATTGTAATCTGTGCTTACCTGCTCCAAAACAGACACTTAGAATCATGTATCAGCTGAATGTTTGCAAATCCAGGAGACCTGATGGGATTCATCCCAGAGTTCTAAAGGAGCTAGTGGATGTTACAGCAGGACTCCTCTTGATCATCTACCAAAGGTCTTAGTAGTCTGGGGAGGCCCATTCTGACTGGAAGCCAGCCAGTGGTATTACAGTTTACAAGAAGAGTGTGAGGGAGGACATAGGGGACAGCATGGGTTCACAAAAGGAAAGTCCTCTTTTAGTAATTTGATGTCCTTCTTTGATAGGGTTTTCCACCAAGTGGATGAAGGGAAGATGGTGGATGTAGTTTTTCTGGACTTCAGTAAGGCTTTTGATACTGTTCCTCACAGCATCCTTCTGAACAAGTTGTTAGCTGTAGGATGTGTTTATTGTGTGCTGGGTGAGGAACTGGCTGAAGGAAATGCTCTTACTTATTCTCTCTCTTTTTATTTTAACCTCTCTACCCCCTGTGCAGCATCTGGAGACCAGACAGCTCACATCTGGAGATACTTAATACAGTTGCCTACACCTCAGCCAACCGCAGACTGCAACGTAAGCAATCAGCTTGCTGCAACTGAACTAAATGCACAGCATTTCATCAGATACATGTTTTATGATAAGGCCGAATGTTAGATTTATACATAATTAAGAGTTACATGATTTCAGGATTGCAAAAAGTGGGATTTTAAGGTTTTAGTTTAATAGATTTCAGCTTTTCTTTCAAAACCAGACTTAATACATGTTTTCAAAGATCTGTGGTACAGAATAAGATAGGCAGCTACAAGTAATGTAGTTGTTGTTCAAGATAGTAAGTGTGTAAGTACATGAACTGTCAACTTAACATTTTTTTGGTAATAAATCATAAATAATAATTAAATTCTTAAGATAGATTCTTGTAGCTTAACTTACTAAGGGACTTGTATTAGCTGTAGTTGCTTTGAATTGAAAATTGATGGTAAAGACGTCATTTTGACATTTATTTAATTGTCTTTGCTGATTTCTAGTTGACTCTTGCCAGCACTCATCGCACTGTCTGGTATTGTAGTCCCCAGGTTTTTATTTAGTCAGTACTTACATTTCGTAGACTGTCAAATGCTTTTTTGACTTAAAAGCACCCTTACTGAATTGTGAAGACAGTTTATAGCAAGAGCTTCGTAGCAAGCCAAACAGGGGCAAGAGATGACTGGATAATAAAAGGTAGATTTCTGAATGCAAAATGTTTGCTTTGGTTTATTTGATTTGGTATTTCTATTTTGAAAGAGCAGTACCAGTGTTATCTTTTTTACATCCAAATATGATAAAAGTGTATTTGTCTTGCATAGGCGAAATAGGGTTCAGAAAGTGATGCTTCATGGTTAGCAAAAGAATTTATTTTCATTCAGTTTACATCAGCATGGCATGATGACTGTGTATTGATGACAAATATTGATGTCATGATTTTGATTCTAATGGATAAAAATACAACTGTAAATTATTGTCTTCCCAGTGAGTAAAATAGTCAGTGTCCTATTAAATGCTTATCCTTAAATATTGACATGAAAAAAGTCCCTTGATAAATGTGCTGCAGTGAAACTCAAGCATGATAGAGTAAGGACTTATAAGATAGTAAAGGGGATAGGTACTCAAAGCTAAACAGTTCAGAAACTGTGTTTAACTCACTTGTTCCTCCAACTAAATTTTTGAAAGCGAGTACCTCAATAGGCTAGATTCTATAGAATTAAGTTACCCATACTGGCATTAAGGGGATTGGGAAGCATTTGCATTGTAAAATGTAACTTAGAGACATTCATTCCTTTTTATTCTAAATCCTTTTTTTTTTTTTTCCTCTTGCATTTTATAGCAAATGTCTGGAGAGGATGAAGTTGAGTTCTCAGATAAAGATGAACCTGATGGAGACGGAGATGTTTCTAGTGATTGTCCCACTGTCAGAGTCCCCTTAACTTCACTGAAAAGCCATCAAGGAGTGGTCATAGCAGCTGACTGGCTCGTTGGGGGGAAGCAAGCTGTGACAGCATCTTGGGATAGGACAGCAAATCTGTATGATGTAGAGACTTCTGAGCTTGTCCATTCTCTTACAGGTATTTGTTCACTTATGAAAAGAGAGACTGGTGGTTCATTTTTCTATGTGGGATTATTTGTAGATACCAAAATGTTGGGAAAAATTGTTTCTCTGGAGTACAATGTGAATGTATAAAAGACTTACACTGTTGCTCAGTCATAGAATGGTTAGATTAGGAAAGGACCTTAAGATCATCTTGTTCCAAACCCCTGCTAGGGGCAGGGACACCTCACACTAGACATTGTCACCCAGGGCTCTGTCCAACCGGACTTTGAATGCTGCCAGTGATGGAGCATTTACCTCTTCTTTGGGAAGCATGTTCCAGTGCCTCACCAGTCTCACAGTAAAGAGCTTAATTATATCTATCCTGTACTTCCCCTGTTTAAGTTTTTGAACCCATTTTCCCTTGTCCTGCCACTGCAGTCGCTGATGAGGAGCCCCCCTCCAGCATCCTTGTAGGCCCCTTTCAGATATGTTGTAATGGTTTCTGAAATTCTTAACTTGTAAATGCTCTAAAGCATGAATTTGTGTTCCTTTAAACTTGTGATATAACTTATGGAGTTATATAACTGAATGTAGCCAGATTTTAGTTCTTGCAAAATGCTTTTGCTGTGTTTGTGGTGTATTAAGTAGCAATCACCTATCGCTACTTAATAATAATAAGGTGAAATGAATACTGCTTGTGTTTTGATTTTTTTCCCCTTTTGCTTTTAAATACAATTCCAAACTTTTACAGTGAAAGCAGCATGGAAGTTCAGAATGATTATTATTATTATTCCTTTCTGTTTGGGGGAAAAAAGAAAAATCATTAGCATTTCATTCTAAGTGTACACGGAAATGAAAATTCTTATTTTCATTACCTTACATGTTCTCATCTGCGATTGTAGGGCACGACCAAGAGCTAACACATTGTTGTACACATCCCACCCAACGTCTTGTGGTGACATCATCACGCGATACAACCTTCCGTCTGTGGGATTTCAGAGATCCTTCTATCCATTCTGTGAATGTCTTTCAGGGCCACACAGAGTAAGTGACAGTTTCTTCACAGGTTTTTAAAAGTTCCAAAAGTATAAGTGTATTCTTCAGTTGCTAATCTGAACAGATTCCTTTGCTGTTTCTGAGGTACTAAGCTCATTCCCCTGCTTTATGAGACTGATTTTCACAGAAACCTCTAACTGTGCCCTGTCAGGTGTAACGCAGCAGTGCTTCATTTCCAAAGCAGCAGACAGGGCTTTTGATGTGATATTGCTTATATGGTAAATCTAGCTAAAACCCCTTTCAGTTAGAGCCAGTTTAAGGAATCGGCCAGTTTAACGGAATAGACCTTGAGCAACCTCTTTGGTCACTGTTACTACAGCTTTTAATTGCCTTCATGTTTGTGTTTGTCTTGTATTGTCTGTTTCCATTTTGTTACCTGAATGTGTGAGTTTTTGGTATTGTCATAGCCTTTTTCCACCAAATATGCTCCAATTTACAGCAGTCTCGAAACTGCCTTCACTCTGATGGCTAGGGCTGTGCAGCTCCCAGTTGCTTGAGGGAATGGCTGCTACGGAAGATAGTACTTCGCTGGGGAACACAGTGCCGAGGCAGTGGTTTGGTAATTTGCAGTCAAAACATCCTTTGAGGAATTTTATTTTTGGTCCATTATTGTACTGCCTGTTGGCAAAATGTTTTTAAGTTTTTAATCAACACTATAATAATCTTCTGTTAGAAGAGTCTGTTTTATCTATTGACTAGAACACACATGCACGCAAGACATTTTTTGGCTTTCATGCATGTCTTTTTGAATAATTTGACAAGTTTTTAATATTTTGATAGGTTCTTGGAATCAGTTCTGTAAAATGAATGTTACAGTCATTAGCACTGATGATTTAAAGCCCTCAACTCTTAACAGCCTCTTGCTAAGTACTTCCTGGTGAATGGCTGTCTGGAGCTTAGTGAGCTGCTATTTTTTTTCCCCTGTGTATTTCAGCAGATCAAATCCTAATGTGTTAGGATTAGATGCCCGACATCTCAATCAGGAGGCCACACATAGTGTTTATAGTGATGTAGCCCCCAGAATCTCATTCCACCCCAGCACTACTCCTCTCCGGAGGTCCAAACTGTTACTGAATCCCTGCGGTGCGTGGCCTGGAGGCTCAGCCCCGTACCCTCGCATCTTCTTTGACGCTGCCGGGCACTCGCTCCTCTGCAGCTACGTCCGGCTCCCCCGGGGCGAGCGGTGCCCCGGGCAGCACAACTATGGCCACCAGAGGAGTCCAGCCTTTAGCGGCTAGCGGCCGCGGCGGGCGAGGCAGCCGCACCAGCAGGTGGCGCCGTTGCCCTGTCGTCGCCCGTGGCCCGGCGGCCCGCCGCGCCAAGAGAAGCGGGGCTGGGGGAAAGGTGCCTCAACATAGGGATTCCTGCCCTCGCGAGTGGTTCCCCATTTAGGAAGTGCGGAGGAAGGGGTGGGGAGGCTTTAAGCGTGCTCGGAAGTACTGGGAGTTGTTCCCTGCACTGCTGATCTGTTGAGCGACTGAGGAATCCTGCTATATGCAGAGTATGACTTCATTCAGTTAATTGATATACGAAAATGGAAAACAGCTGCTATGCATTGTGGTGGTCTGTCAAACTGTGTGTATGTATAGAGGTTGTGAAAGATTATTTGTATTTTAAGTAAGTTGATAACTGTATTTTAAGATATCTGTATCGACATTTGTCTTTTAAGTCAATATAGGTCAGAAATTACCTATTTTTTTTTTGTGTTCTGGGCTTGGTTTATTAACAGCAGAGTATTTCTTATAGTGTGCTACTGTGACAGTCCAAAAAAATAAATTCTCCTTCAGTAAGGCCAGAATCTGTTGTGATCAACATATCTGTCTTGAGCTTCTTGTATTGATGCCTGTTTTAAATTACGAGGTAATCTTAGTATGGTTGCCAACTGTATGGTCATAGAATCATAGAGTAGTTAGGGTTGGAAAGGACCTTAAGATCATCTAGTTCCAACCCCTTTGCTGGGGCAGGGAAACCTCCAACTACACCATGCCACTCAAGGCTATGTCCAGCCTGGCCTTGAACACTGCCAGCGATGGAGCATTCACAACTTCCCTGGGCAACCCAGTCCAGTGCCTCACCACCCTTACAGTAAAGGATTTCTTCCTCATATCCAATCTAAACTTCCCCTGTTTAAGTTTGAAACCGTTACCCCTTGCCCTCTCACTACAGTCCCTCATGAAGAGTCCCTCCCCAGCATCCCTATAGGCCCCTGCTGGTTTCCACGCAGCCTTCTCTTCTCCAGGCTGAACAGCCTCAGCTCTATCATCCTGTCTTCATACAGGAGGTGCTCCAGTCCCCTGATCATCCTTGTGGCCCTCCTTTGGACTTGTTCCAACAGCTCCATGTCCTTTTTATGTTGAGGACACCAGAACCGCATACGATACTCCAACTGAGGTCTCACAAGAGCAGAGCAGAGGGGCAGGACTCCCTCCTTCAACCTGCTAGTCACACTCCTCTTGATGCAGCCCAGGACAGGGTTGGCTTTCTGGGCTGCAAGCACACACTGCCGGCTCATGTCCATTTTTTCATTGACCAACACCCCCAAGGTCTTCTCCTCAGAGCTGCTCTGAATCTTCTCTCTGCCCAACCTGTAGCTGTGCCTGAGATTGCTCCAACCCAGATGTAGGACCTTGCACTTGGCGTGGTTAAACTTCATGAGGTTGGCATCAGCCCACCTCACAAGTGCGTCAAGGTCCCTCTGGATGGCATTCCTTCCCTTCAACGTATCAACCAAACCACACAGCTTGGTGTCATTGACAGACTTGCTGATTGTGCACTCAGTCCCACTGTCCATGTCACCGACAAAGATCTTGAACAAAACCAGTCCCAACACCGATCCCTGAGGGACACCACTCTTTACTGGTCTCCAGCTGGATATTGAGCCATTGAGCCCAAGTCTTTGCGTGTGATCCACCTGTCAATTTGATGTCTCTCCAACTTAGAGACAAGGATGTCATGTGAGACAGTGTCAAGTGCTTTGCACAAGTCCAGATACATGACATCAACTGCTCTACCCCTGTCCGTCAGTTTTGGAGTCCCATTATAGAAGGTCACCAGATTGATCAGGGCAGGAATTTCCCCTTAGTGAAGCCTTGACGCACTTGTTAGCACTTGTTACCTATTTGCCTCAAAGTGTGTTTTGTAACCTATTTCGACATTTATATGTCTACAGATCAAGTTTTGTACATTGATAGTACTTTAGCACTTAAAGACTGCATATAGCTGAGTCTTCAAAGTACATTCAGGTCTTTCTTCAAGTTACATTTTCCTAGGAAAGTTTCCAAATCTGTAAACATTGCTTGTTTGCATTTTTCATATATATGACTGTTCCAGTTCAGAACATGACTCATTTGCATGTGCTTTACTTGCATAGTGATAAATACATCTTGTCATAGTTTCCTTTAGGTTTACCATGTCCACAGATTGTCTCACTTACTATCTACTGATTAAAAAATAATGAAATAGTGAGGAAATAAGACTGACTTTTGGTAAAATATGACTTACTGCCTAATTTTGTGTGTGCAGCAATAGGGATTTCTCTTACTAGTCCTGTTAATCCCCAGTCACATCCTGCTTAGATGTTTAACATAGCCCTGGGAAAAGGTTACATTTGTATTATCATCCACATACCTACTTGTTTTATGTTAATTAAATTGATCTCATGAATTAAAGCCTCCGAAAATTATACCGGAGATTCAAATTCCAACGCCTTTTTTCCAGCAGATGCTGCATTAAAATTCATGTTTGATAATATGTAACACCAACTGTTTTCATACTGAGAAATTATTGAATTTAGAGGTTATTGATTTGAACTCTTCAAGTTGAATTAAGGTTTTGCTCTGAAAAGCATAATGGTTCTGGCATATCTATGTGACAATTTTCATTCCAACTTCACTTCTCCTTTTGTTTGCTGACCCTTGTACAGCTGTGCCTTGCTGGGACTCTGAAGGCCATTCTTTTCCAGTGTGGTGACCTAGTTGACCAGCTGTGGTGTTGACATGCTCTTGCATATGTGCTTGATGAGTCATTCAGACAACAGCATATTCTTTCTCCTTTCCCTCTGGTTCTGTGGCTGTAGGATGCCAGAAAAGAAAGTTCTTGTTCATTTGCTGCTATATGTCTGTGAATATGCCACTGGATGGTGCCCTGTGTGTCTTCCTAAGACCTTTGGAAATAGAGGATTGCAAATATGTCTTGTGTCTTCAACTTTTCATCTTCAAAATATGAAGCTTGCTGGGAAATCTGAATTAAAAAATGTAAAAGTACTTAAGTAGCAGCCGATTAGGATGCTGGGCTGGATTCTGACATTTAGTGAATTGGGAATTAATGTCAAAATGGCATTCTCTATCAAGAAACTAATAACTGCTTTATTTTTGTGGACACTCGGGTTTGCCAAGGTCAGCTGGCTTTCCTAGGTTCTTTATTCTGCAAGGTTTAATTCTCATACCGTGAGATGTGTCTCTTGTTCCTGAAAGACCAAGTTGTGGCAGGGAGAAATGGCTTTTCTTCAGGCAGTGATGTAATTAGACAACCTCTCTTGGAAAGTAGTCTTACTCTAGGTATCTTCAATATTATAAGGTTGCTGCTAGGTGTTCTTAGCCACATTTTGTTTTAGTGAACTACAGCTAGATGTAAAAATGCAAGTTTTTCACCTTTGACTAAATGCTATGCTAGGAAAGGGAGTCTTTTGTGCCAAACAAAATGTCACAAGTTGGATGCTGTCAGTGGAGTTCAGCCAATATTGTCTGTCCTTTTCAAGATAGTCTTGTTCTTGCTTCAGCTGTTAATGCCATAAGCGATGCTTTGTCTACCATTTTTCTTTTGTTTCTAATCAGAGATTGCCGTAGGCATTTGCAGTGTGTGAATCTTTCATCCAGCTTCTGTAAGAAATGCAGAATTTTTCTGATGAAACATTCAGTTTTCTCCCCAAGCCTCACTGATTAACTAGATGATTCTGATACTGCTGTTTGTATTCCTGCCTTGTTCTGTGTGCTGTTGGTTTGTGGGTTTCTTTTTGTTCTCTTAAATTTCATTGAAAATGGCCCCAAACTTGCTGTCAAACACTGTTCTGATCCCACATTTACATGTTGCCTATTCCCTAAATGAAGATTATGTCCTGGACTTTAAGCTATAGGTTTAACTTTTAAAATTTAGTTCTTCTAAACATGTACACATAAAACCCTTTTAGTTCACATTTATTATGTATATGCAATAGAGCACATCAAGGTTTCAGTAGGGTTCTTAGAGGTGTTAACAGGTTTTTAGCTGATAGCTCAAGCATCCGGCTTTGAATTTATCTAACTTCCCATGTTGTTAGCTTCCTTGTGAATCTCTTTCAGGACACACAGGGCCAGAATGTTCCTGTGCCTTCAGCTCAGCCAAGTTACCTGTCTTTGCTTTCTTGCATAGCTTGAATACTCATTTTTTATTCTAACATTCCCTCAACCTAATGCTGTCACAGAGTTGTTGAACTGCTGAAAAAGCAATCTGAAAGATGACATTATTCGATAGTCTTGTTTCCTTTATGTTCTTGAACCTTTTCTGTTGTCATTGGCAAACTTCCTCATGGTAAAAATTGCATTCTAATTAATAAGGAAATATAAAAATTGAATAAACTCCTTAAGCTGTAAGAGTAGGCACTTAAAATCAAAAGCCCTGTAGCTACAAGGAACAGAACAAAAAAAAACAAACAACAAATCCTTTAGGTGTTTTATTTTGGGGATTGGGGTATGTAATATACAAAGTTTGAGTGCACTCTGTGTTAGCTGTTAGTTTTGTCAGTCACTTTAAAAAGATACAGGCAATAAATCTGTATCCAGTTACTTATGAGTGCTTTAAGCTTCACTACGATACATAGGGAGAATCTAACTCTATTCTTGAATACATGCACTAAGAAATGCTATCATTGTTTTCAAATGACCCACAAAAGAGCATAGCCAAAGGGCCTTTCTTTGTATCCTATTGAGTGGAGCATAACTTTTTATGGTGTGTTGTTATTTTAAAGCTTAGGTAACGCAGCAATACTGCACGGATAAATGGGCCTGTTTTATCCCATCATCAATGTAATGGAATTGATTTTAAAAATACCTGCACCTTAACTAATTTACTAACTTGCCATTGAGTAATTCTCGTAAAAGCTAGTTACTCTTTCCAATCCTGTATCATTTTATTATTTTAAGACAAGGGAGAAAAGGAGATAATGGCAATTATCTCTAAATGTCATGAAATACATATCTCTGGAATGGCCATTGTTGATCTAAATGCTAAAAAAATGACTTTTTAGTGCTAACAGTTGGCTCTGAATTTCTCATCTACCCCCTTTTTGCATTAATTCCTTCATGGTTGGTTCTTGCCATTTCTCAAGTTGAAAGAAAGACCTCTGCTGATATTGAGAGATAAATCCACAGACTTTGAGAATTTTATGTGTAGTTCTTCCTGGAATCAATGCCTTTAGCACTTCTGAAACCTGAATATGCAGACATGGATGCATTGGTGTGCTTCTTACCTGGAACTTCCGTGGCTGATGCCATCTCTCTTTCAGATTGGCAAACTGTTGTCCATGTCATGGCTTCCCTGCAGGCCGCTCTGTGTGGGGTTATGTTCTCTCCCCCTAAAAGAAAGAAAGCTCTTGCACAGGAAACACTGTACCATAAAGAGCTTTCTTTAGACTTTGTTCCTGAATTTTACTACTTAAAATGAGGGGAGCATATTTGAGCATTCAAATCTTGCTGTTTAACTGCAATGTGGTATACATGGAATTAATTTATCTGAAAGCTCTCTTTAGTCTGTTTTCTCTAGAACTTCATCCCACACACAGATTAATGCTTATGAGTAGATGCCTTTTCACAGGTATGAAAACATGTCTCCCAGTGTTCAACAGTAAATCCCAGTATAGTCTGCAAATCAAAATGGAAGCAGCAGTGTTAACTTTTTTCTGGTGCATTGCCAGTAAGGGTTGTGCATCAGCATTTCATGGTCCAACATTTTCAACATATTTTTCTTCCCCCCCCTCCCCTTTTTTTTCTTCTTTTTTTCTTCCCTTATGTGTGAAATTTCAGCAAATTGTTATGCAAAACAGTTTTGTGTCTCAGTGTGACTGGGGAGACAGCTGTTCAGCCTAATGAGGAGTGCTAGCACTACAGTATTTCTGTTGATTGAGACCCACGGAGGGAGCAGGATGTTTGAGGCCAGGCAGTGGTGTGTGGTGAGGAAGTGCCATGCTGTCAGCTGGAAGTACACGCTCAGCTGCTCCCTATGACAAGATAAATGAGTTTTGCTGGGGTTTGGCTGAGGCTGGAGCTTTCCTGGAGAATAGTTGTAGCGCACCAAACTCCCTGTGGGACCCACGGCTTGAAGTGTTGTAAGACTGCTTCCTCTTTACCATTTTTTTTAAATGTCCTACAATACCTGTCATCTTCTTGAGTTATTAAAAGCCTAATGTCTTCTAGCATTCCATTAACACAGGGGCTGATGATCTTTTGTTGATGCTTTTTAGTAATTTGGCCGAGGGGATGTTAACCACAGTTGTAGCTGGATTCGAATAAATGGAAGGCTACTGAAAAAAGCAGAAAGTAAAACTAGGTTTGTGAAAATACAGGAATAAGTCTTAGTCTTTGTGATATGGGTGGGGTTAGGGAGGCAATACTTTTGAAAGGTTATTGGTATATTGGCTAGTCTGCCAGCCTCTTTCTTATAACATAGACTTTGCTTCTCTTTCTTCTCACCTTCCTTTCTTAGTTGGGCTGAAATACTGTTTTAGTTGAAAACAAACAAAAACGCAAACCTAAACAAAAACATGAGGTATGATGCCCCAGTTTGGAATAGCAGAGGAGACAAATCATGTCTGTAGTACATAAGAGAACCTATGAGCACAGCGCTTGCTCATGTCTTAAGTCGATAGTGTTGTACTTGTTCTTGAATTTGTGTGTGGTTTGTTTTTTTTCTTTTAAATATGAAGTCAAAATGTTCCAGTTAAAAAAAAAACAAAACAAAACACAAAACCAACCAACCAACCAAAAACCTGCCTGGTCTTTACTCACACGGCAATCAGGTGCTGATAAACCCTCCCCAGAGTTGTCAAATGTTAGACTGATACGGCTTTGGCCTTGTTATTAAGTTACTTAAATCTTCTAGTTTTGCAGTCGTAATTCTCAAAGTCATCTCATTTTCAAAATAAATCGAATATATCTTTAAGTTGTCCTAGAAGAGTGATGTTTCATTTTTTTAAAGTATAATTTCTGAGCCTGTTGGGCAGTACATCCATGTACTATTTGCTTTGAAACTGTGATCAAAATTCTTGATCATACTTCAGTAAAAAGTCCTTTTCTATTTAGCCTTTGAATTCAAATGGAAAAGGCTGTTTTTATAGTCACATGTGCTTGCAAATAATGCATATCCCAGCCTGCAGTGCCTTAGAGTAATGAACAGGGCAGGGAGAAGAGTAAGACCACTGAGCATCTTTTAAAGATGTCACTGAAAACAGTCTGACAGCCTTCCCTTTGCTTTTCTATCACTTTCCCACTCAACAGAGAGAGCTCCAGCAGAACTTCACTGCATTTTTCTTTTTATACAAACTTTTTCTTAATGTACCCAGTGATATTTGAATGAATAGTTAAACTGAAAACAGTACAGGAAAGGATTTTGTTTTCTTCTGAGAATCTTTCTGGTTTTACAGGACAAGTAGAGGTCGGAGTAATCTAGAGCTGGCATTCTGTTTGCATGGTGATAGTTTTGAATGTTTTCATTTAAAAAATGATAAATCTAAAAGTGAGATAGCTTTATGTGGTCAAAGAAATATAACTCTGTTTGACAGTGATAAGTGATAAAGGAGAACCAACATGAGATCAAAGAAATTGGAAAGCTGTTTAAAGTTGTGAGAAAAAAAGCCAACCCAACATTCAAAATTGGAGGGGTATTTTAAGACAGTTTCACAACATATTCCAACTATAATTGGAATAAAATGTATGATGAAAAACAGGATCAGATTTGTCTGTTGGCAGTAGAATAGTAAAACACTGTATATTCATTCACCTGGAGCTTTTCTATGACTCGAATGCCTTATACTGTTTGCATAAGGAAGTCTCCTAATATATGTGCCAAGTTTGGAGATTCATTGTGAATTTTAAATGTATAAATGTAGTTTCCAATGTGTAACAACAGTATAGAGTTCAGTGAAAAGACTGAACGTTTTATGGGGGTATTTTGCATCTTGTTTAAGAACTGGTGAGGAAGGAAATGCAGACGATGGCAAGTGTAATGGAGGTCAGACTGGCGGAGAAAAGTTCAGTGCTAAGAACGTACAAACTGTATCCTGCAGTAGCCTGACTACATGAATGAGTTTTCTTCCCAAATGTGAAGGTGGCTAATGAAAGAAACTTATTATGTTTCTTTCATGTATGTTCTAACTCTAACTTTTAGTTCATAAAGTCCAGAAGAGTAGGTGAAGATCTCCTGGTTCTTACTGTAATAATCTCCCTGGCAGCTCAGATGCACTCTAATAATGCATTAAGAAACTTGGTATCAAGAATAAAGTGGGCTTTCATCTTAATTAAAACTTAATTTGGTGTCAGTATAAATTAAGAGGCTTGCATAACCTGGTCCATTGTGACCTGGCTAGTGCTAATCTCAATCAGTAGCTTGAATAGGACATGAATTCAAGTTGCTGCAGAACAGCCAAAGTGACAGTAACAACTGACAACTTAAATTAAAATTACTAAATTCTAAGGAATTGACGTGCGTGACCCAAGTTACAAGATAGGTCATTAAATCAAATCTGTAGTGACAGAGTTGAGAAGCTTTCCCTAATGATTTTAGAGGGAGACAGAAATGCTTTGTTAGTGCATTGTGTGGGCAGAAACTACCTGGTTTTGAGTTGGGAATTCATGCAGTATTAAATTGTAAATTGTAGTACAAACAATTTCTTAATGTGAAATACAAGTAAAAGCTCATCATCATAAGAACTGTTCATCTGAGCTCAGAAATATATGGTTCTCTGAAAGCGTCAAATGCAAAGATAATAAAATTCTAAAGCAAAATTCTTTATATAATCCCTTTGGAGAGTTCCAGAGAAGTCTTTGGATGGAAACTAAAGAACTTGACTACTAGTCTCAAAGCACGCGAGAAGAATTGTAGTGTATACTACTAATTCAGTTTTGACTGTCTGATCAGTCTGCTGGACATTAATACAGAACTTAAAAGTGAATTAAAATTTTAAGACTGGACATGACAAGCTCATTTTAGAGTCAGTGGAATACGAGAGATGCCTCTAAGTGACTTGCCGTTGTTGGGCTTCACTTAGCACTTAAGCCACTCAAGTCCAGTATACCTTAAGTGGCAGAGGTTCTTGTAAAAATACTTTCTTATTCTAAAATATCCACTTGGAGTTTTAATATTTCAGGTTACTTTGGTTATAAACAGACAGTCAAAAAGGCAAGTAACATTTTAAAGGAAACATGCAAACAGAAAATAGAACTTTAAATCAGATGCTAGTTTAGAACTTGACATCTTTTTCCTTCTGATTATTTAGCACTGTGACATCTGCAGTTTTCACTGTGGGAGACAATGTTGTTTCTGGTAGTGATGACCGTACTGTAAAAGTTTGGGACTTGAAAAATATGAGGTCTCCTATTGCAACAATCCGTACAGATTCTGCAGTCAACAGGTAAGCAGTTCTAAGTTACTGGTTTTTCTTAATTCACATTTTCTTAGTTAATTCTTAATTTCTTTCAATTGTGGGAATAGTTCAAATGTGCACTGAGGAGGTTTAGGCTGGACTTCAGGGAACATTACTGCAAAGGTGGTCAGACACTGGAACAGGCTTCCTAGAGAGGTGATTCATGCCCCAAGCCTGTCAGTGTTTAAGAGGCATTGGAACAATGCACTTAATAACATGCTTTAGGTTTTAGTTAGCGTTGAATTGGTCAGGCAGTTGAGCTTCATGATCACGGAATGGTTAGGGTTGAAAGAGACCTTAGAGATCACCTAGTTCCAGGCCCCCTGCCATGGGCAGAGACACTGTTGTTGTAGGCCACTTGAAATTAAAATAGTCCATTCTACCAGTTCACTGAATATGCGTTTAATTTTAGTCACTAAAATTAAAGTTGAGATTTGTGAGATTTTGAAAAGGTCTCAAGTGGTTTTATAAAATACAGGCAAAGTCTAATTTTCAGTAAATACATAGTATTGCTTTTCTGATTTTTTTTTTTTTTTTTTTTTTTTATATGGGATGCAGATACTAAGGCTCCTTGAGCATCTTGTACAATAGAAAACACCTTAAAATGGTTTCATACTTTTTATCTTTTTTCACTTGTGAATTTTAGTCAGGAAAAAATTCAGCTGCATCAATTCCCATGAGCTTAAACTTGTCCTGTCAAGTTCTATTTCTCATTGTTTTGTACGTTACCTACTTTTATCTCTTCTGTGCAGGATTAATGTATGTGTTGGCCAAAGAATCATCGCCCTTCCACATGACAACCGGCAGGTTAGATTATTCGACATGTCAGGAGTGCGATTAGCGCGCCTCCCTCGCAGTAATAGACAGGTAACTGAATATTTGTAGCCTTAAAGTATGTCTGCTCTTCTTTCATGCAAGGTTAAAAGTAGCATTTGGTCTCGTTTAAGAGCTGAACAAATACTGAAAGACACTTGTCTGTACAAATGGGCTATTGTTAGTTATTGAAAATGACCAACATGCAAATAAGTAACATTTTGAATTTTTTAGTTGGAATTGGAAATGATATTTCAAGTGGATGTCATAATAATTTTTCTCCTTACTCAAGTGAAACCGCCTTCTTTATGAAATGGAAGAAACGCGTAAGATCATTTCAGGTGCATATCATATATAAGAGCATTTCAGATGTCTTGATGTGAATCATGTCAGGAAAGTGGCTTGCTAGGAGGTTTAATGATGGTGGCTTGTTTTTTTTCTCTCAATTACATAGTGTTTAACTTGTTAAATGAAGAAGCATACAAGGAAAAACGTGGGGATTGGTTTTGTGAGCTCACCTTGTATGATTTGCTGATTGTGTTTTTTTTTCCTTCCCTGCTTATGCACATGCATTCTTGATACTTGGTACCATGTACTAAACCATTCTTGCTGCAGCCATCAAGTTTTGTGCATTTGTGGTGCTATTTGGCTTGGTAAGCATCACTAATGGAGCAAATTAGACGAAGTGAAATTAGTTGGATTGTGCCACTTCAGTAGGCTTTTTTGGGGTTGATTCAGCAGCTCTTGACACAATTTCAGAAGGGATTTTAAAGCTTAGCCTTTCTTTAGTCTTTTTTTCTAGTTGGTTATTTTTTGTCTATTGTTTTATCTCTATTTCTTTTTCTCCCCCCCTTTTTCGCTTAATATTTCCATTCAGGCTGACACTACTGAATCTATGGCAATTTTTTTGGTATAACTTAAATGTTCGTCAGAATCCTCTTTTTGCCATTTTTGTTACTCTTGGATTTGAACAATAGATGAGGCATTGCTTTTCCTCAGTATGACGTATTTTCTGCAGTGGTATTAATCTTTCTGAATTATGAACAGGATGGACACTTAATCTTGCAGGTTTATAGCAACGTAGTTGCCAGAAAGTAGCTGTGAGTTTTAAGATTGCTTTTAAAATGGTTAAAATCAAAATTAAGTTTGCTTTTGTAAGTAAAATGTAATAAGATGGCAAACACACCTTGAAAACACCAAAATTTTGATGCACCTGTTCATATGCTTCTGTCATTATGGATCAGGTGCTGATATTGAGTCTCATCATTATAAAGGTGAAAGTAATAATGACCTTTGGGATTCTCAAGTACTGCTTTTAAAAACTAGCATCAACATTAGGAAGTTTGCATTTTGAGTCACAATGATTTGGTTACATGGAAGCTTTCAAGATATTTTATAAGCAGTACTGCTTTCTCTTGAACTGTTGCAGGGCCACAGAAGAATGGTGTGCTGCTCAGCATGGAGTGAGGACCATCCAGTATGTAACCTCTTCACATGTGGATTTGATCGTCAGGCTATTGGTTGGAACATCAACATCCCTGCTTTGTTACAAGAAAAATAAAATGCTGGAAGAATTTCTGTGTTTTATGTTGCCATGGACTTCTACACTTCTGCAGACCCTTCTGAACACTGGTCTGCTGTTGCTGTAAAATCTCTTCCTTAAGTGGAAACTTTAGCAAATGTTCTTATTACCACATTGTGCACAGTTTGCATGAATTGTACAGAAAATGTGATGTTTTTTGTTTTATTTTTTTTTTAATTAGTCTCGTGTATGAACTTTTATATTTTGGCATCGACTGGTCAATATGTTCACTGTTGCATAGAGCACATAAATATTCATAAGTTATTTAGAATTTAATAGATACACAGTAGGGCATTACATTTGTGACATAAATGTGAAACTTATGTAATTAATGTAGAGAGTGTATAGCAGTCTGTTACATTTTTTCATGACTACATATCTGCCTTGTGTTAAAAATCTGCAGGGCTATACCTTGAAATGAAGTGTGAATTTCACTAGTTGTATGATTGTAAACATTTTCCTGTTTGCATCTGATTTGGAATACTTTTTTTAGTGCTGCAGTATAGTGCAACTTCAGCTCCATTTTTATTCCTGTTACTGAGAAATAGTAGATTTCAGAAGGAAAATGCAAGCAGCTTGTCGTGAGTGTAGACTTCCAGGTTTATTTGGAATGCTTTTTGTACTTCTGAAAAAGAAAAGTATTCATTCTCCCCTTCTTATATAAAATGATTCTAAAATCTCATGGTATTTCATACTAGAAAAGATCCAGAATATTATGATTCCAGTCACTGAGATCTTGTCAAGCAAATTTTGAAGCACTTTAGTTTATAGCTATTGTTATAAACCATTTATAAAAGTTTGACTTTACCAGTGAATGTGAGCTGACCTTTGTAAGAAGGATTGCTTCTTTTTGGTGATCTGCCCAGAAAAGAAGTAAGTATTTTGGGAGTTGTTTTTTATTTTTTTCCTTGTTTATATACTTACAGTAAGCATACTTTTAATTGTGTGCACTTCCCATGTTTTTATTTTGAGCCAGCAATACAAAGTAAATGAGTACTACCTCAAAAGTGAATGTTGGTCAAGATGCATTGGATCTCTCTGTAACCTAGAAAAAAGCACTTTTAGTGTCTGCCTGAAGTACTATCTCTGACACAAAAGACAATCATACTAAATGTGATCCTCAAGACAACTAACACTTAAAGCTGATGGAGCAATACGATAAGTAAACATCATCTGTTGCCTTTCTGTTCTCAGCCCTGGTGAGGGCTGCTGTAGCCTCTATTCTGTTCTAGGAGGGGGTAATTTAGGCAGGTCTCCCTTCTTTCTCCCAAATGATCTTACTCTGGTTTTGCTCCTCACTGTGCTTAGCTTTTTTTGCACTGGCGGTGGGGTGTTACACTGCAGCTGCTGATTATAGAAGTAAATGCAGGTGGCAGCTGATTTCTTTGAAAGAACAAAAAGGCTGTTTACAGACACTTCTTTTTAGCTAAAGGGAGATACCTCCCCTAACTGTCTGACATATCACGGTATAAGATGAAGGGTGTGGGTAAGCCAAGGATGCACTCTTACAGGGGAATCATGGAGCTGATGGTGAGTTGGTATAAATTATTAGAAACTTTTTTATTCTCATCACTATAATTTCATGAAACTATAGGTGTGCTCATGTCTTCTACAGTTATTGTTTGTCATGACAATAAGACAGATGTGTTAACTGGTTCTACTGTTAACTATCAAATAGTGGCATTGCAGTGCAATGGGATGGGATGATTGATGTGTCAGTGAGGAATTGTTGGGAAACTGGGGCCCTTTACATAGTTTTGGAGCATAACCTTAAAGAAGCTGAAGGTATTAATGGAGAATGTATGTAGTATCTCTGCAGAGCAAGTCATCATAGCAGCTTGGGCCTTTTTTTTTTTTCTGTTTGGGTTGGTGGTTTCTTTTTTTTTTAGATATAAGATATATGCAGAATTGTACTGAAGTAATCTTAAAATACCAGACCAGTGAGGTTGGACAAAGCAACTGCAGAGTTTTAAGTCTTCTGATAATAAGTGTTAAAGGATGGTATCAAAGTTTATTTTCACCTTTTTTTTTATTGTTATTCTCTTTTCCCTTGGTTTTTAACTCTTGGGAAAAGCCATTTGATGTTGGATTGATGGTTTTATGCTTAAAGAAGAAAAAACTCACTTTCAGTTGGTAACAGAGAGAAGTTTACACAGGTTGATGCTGTTTAAAAAAGAAAAATATCTGTCCAGCCAGCAGAAGCAGTTTCTCCAGCAGGGCCTGCATGCAATGTCTTGAGCAATGACTGTCCTTTTATTATGAGGAGAGGGTCACTGGGTTTGATCCTGCTAAACTAAAGTGTCTGTTTAAGCTTCTCTAACACATACCTATTACAGGACCACTAGACTCTATGCAGTTCAGTCATCATTGCTACAGACTTTTTATATCACCAGAGGGACCATCCTCTGGCACCAGAAATGGGGTGATTACACGCTTTCAGTTTGGGAAAAATCAACCAGACAAGGTGCTAGAGCCACGCTCGTAGAAGCAGGCTAATACTTAAATCAGCTGAACATTCAACTATCACTTAGCTTAATTTATATACTGAACCGAAGGTGAAGCGGAAGCTGCTGTTCCCCTAGAAGCAAATGGCACGTGAGCAGTGGTGGTGAATAATACTACACTGACTAAATTATGTGGAAAACATTTCATGGCTTTGAATGTTCTAAAGAGTGTTTTTCAGCACTGAACAATGTCCAGCATTTCATAAAATGGAGGAGAGTTGCAGTTACAGTTTGTGTTGTGCAGAATTTCACAGAGAACTCATCACTGGGCAAAATCAAGCTTTTCTGTTTTTCAGGCAATGCATGTCAATTTTCACACAGTTTTGTGATTACAGTCAGAAAAATCTGGAATGAAACATCTTATTTATTGCCTAAATCTGTGAAAACTACATTTTTTGGAAAAAAGAATTTGTAAGTTATGTGGAACCACTTTTTATTATTCTGCTAATTTGTTTTTAGATGTAAAATGTTTTTCATTATGATTCAAAATGCATTAAAACATTCAACAGTTTTTTTTCTTGCAAGTTGTTCTGTCTTGCATTAACGTTGCTGTTGATATTAGTATTTCATTTTGATGGTGGTAGTCAAAGGATCTTCCTATCTATTATCCACTCTTCTACTCAGAAAGTTAATTTCTGAGGCATTGATGGGCACAGTTCTGGTGGAAGGTCTAGTCTGTACACCATGGTAGGACCTCTTGGTAGTGCAGATGGTTGTGTTGCCTGTTATGTATACAGAATTGTCCTGGGTTCAGCAATAGCTGTCATTTTTCTCCTTCTTAGTAGCTGGTGCAGTGCTGTGGTTTTGACTTTCAGCCTGGGAACAGCACTGATAACGCTGATGTTTTCAGCTGCTGCTCAGTAATGTTTATTCTGACCAAGGACTTTCTGAGCCTCGTTCTCTGCCAGGGAGGAGGGGAAGCCAGGAGGAAGCAGAGACAGGACACCTGACCCAAACTGACCAAAGAGTTATTCCATACCACAGCACGTCATGCCCACTATGTAAAATGGAGGCAGTTACACAGAAGGGTTAGATCATTGCTCAGGTAGGGCTGGATATTTGCCAGCAAGTGGTGAGCAGTTGTATTCTCTTTCCTTATTATTTCCCTTATCATTATTACTGGTGGTAGCAGTAGTGGTTGCGTTACACCTTAGTTACTGGACTGTTCTTATCTCAACCCATGGTAGTTACATTCTTTCAATCCTCTTCCCCATCCCTCCAGGAGTGGAAGGGAGGAAAGGGGGGGAGTGAGCGAGTGACTGTGTGAATGAGTTGCCAATTGGGCTTAAACCACAAGAATGAAAAGGTGGTCAGACCTACATTTATACAGTCTTCTCCAGTTTTGTATGGAAAAGTACGTTTTGTTATGCAAATGATGCAAAAGTGTCCATGTGACATTTCACAGTGCTCTGTAAATGGGTATTTTACATGAAGTTCAAACCAGGTCTTACATGTTTAGAATACAGTGGCAGTATTGCAAAACTTCTCTGTTGGGGTACTCCACCATCAATTTTTCTGTAGCTTTAAAGGTTGGTTGTTCTTTGCACCCATATTATTCAAAATACAAAGCTTTGCAATGTTAAAGTGAATCTCCAAAAGTGCGGTGTTATAGTAAGCTCTGCCGTTGGGTTTTGGAGGCCCTTGAACGGTGCTGCCTAGCCATTATCTGAGTGCAGAAGATTGCTTTGGACACCGCGTTTTCCTTCAGTGTGCTTTAGGATCCCTTATTGCCATACTTTGAATTTTCAAGAGCTAATGATCTGGAGAACTATTATTAATTGGTGTCACTGGTGATAAGGACTGGAAATAAAGACCAAAGTTACAAGGTGGCACAACTGATGTGAGGATTGGGCTGAGATAGAACACCAAATCCTGGGTGTTAGTTGGTTTTAATTAAGGGATTTAAATCAAACCAGTTTTTTTTTTTTTGCGGCTTATTTAGACTTTTGATGCTTGTAGCCTCCTTTAAGCCTTCTAATGGCCTAAGTTAAATGCACTTTAGAAAGGGCATTTCTGGTTGTGTTTTGGCAAGATAAGTATGTGTTGAAGCCTAGATTGTTATTACTACTACTTTAAAACCTGTGAATAAGTAGCATGTACGAAGAAGTGGTTTCAGTAGGGTGCCTCTGTTCTGCAGCTGATCTTCAGGTTAGGAGAGCCGCTCTTGTCATGCATCACAGTTTGCTCTTTAGACTGCTGTAGAAATTTTATTTAATGCTCCACTGAGACCAGAGTGTGTCACTGAAAAATTATGCAGCTTTGTGATACTTAAGAGTTGTTACCTTTTCTAATTCCCACAGGTCATAGTGTCCAGAATGTGAGTATTTTGCAGGAGCCTATGGAGGAAATACCATTTAATTTGGGCTGTAAATCCTGGCCAAAATGTACCAGTGACTGGGAGAGATGTCATACTGGAGAAGTGTGGTGTTTTGCACATGTGCTGTGGATGCTGCTTGTGAGTGTCCTCTGGGTGAGGATATTTGTTAGTAGCAGGACACGGCATTCCTCAGTATTGCCCGTGTGGGACTGGTGAGCATTTGCAGCATCTAACCAATTGCCTGCATTAGCAATTTAAGTGCCTTGTATGAGTTTTAGGAGTTTCAGTAGGTGGCTCAGTGTGCCAGACAGCAGTTAGAATTTAAACATTCAGACTTTCTGCTGGATAATGAAAATGGTGCAAAGTGTCCATGATGGTGCATACGATAGAAAGGAGTTGACAGTGTAGAAAAGTTCTGGCTTGAATTATTTTGAAGACGGAAACTGTTTTTTTAGCCTGGCTGGCACCTGTTGTGCAGTGGAATGGCAGTGCTGATAATTAATCATTGCCTGGTGCTACCTGAGGCCCTGTTTCCATCTGCTGGTAAATGCCCAGTTTCACCTGCTTCCACCAAAACTTGCCGTACTTGTGTAATACTAGTTCTGTGTCGTTCTCCTCTCCCATTTGTGTTGCATCTTTCTTTCCTCCCCAAGATAAAGTAGATTTAGTTATATTTTTTTTTTCCATATCATGATGCCAATGAAATAAACCCTTGTGTGCAGCCCCATGAAACACCATTCAGCAGCTGGAAGCAAGCATTGATTTTAGTGCTGACTTTGACGTCGATGTGCTTCCTGTCATAGAATTGTAGAATCATAGAATAGGGTTGGAAAGGACCTTAAGCTCATCTAACACCTCCCACTAAACCATGACACCCAAGGCTATGTCCAACCCGGCCTTGAACACCATCAGCAATGGAGCATTCACAACTTCTCTGGGCAACCCATTGCAGTGCCTGAGGAAGAAAAAGAATTTCTTCCTCAGATTCAATCTAAACTTCCCCTGTTTCAGTTTGAACCTATTATCCCTTGTCCTCTCAGTACAGTCCCTCATGAAGAGATCCTCCCCAGCATCCCTATAGGCCCCTTTCAGATACTGGAAGCCTGCCATCTTTTTCTTTTTTTTTTTTTGGACTTGATCAGAGGCCAGTCTTTAATGACGGAAGTTTCCTGAAGGCCTAATATGTTCTGGAATTGCTGAAGGCTGTATCAAGTCTGTGCAGCTTACCTGACAAGAGAAATTAGATTTGCAGTGATGCTGTAGGTGGGTTAAGGCACCAGAAATGAGCAGACAATGATTTCAAATGCTACAGAAGAGTTACAGAAAAAGGGTCCAAATTAAGGATTAGGAATCTATGGTGTATGTGGGAGTAATGACCCAGCATTTGAGAAGAAAATAAGATCCTATGTGAGACCCAAAAAGGCAAATTTGTGATATAAGTGTTTGGACTGCAGATGAGGAACACAAAGGAAGAAAAATGAAGGGGAATGAAAAACTGGAATAAAACTGGGACAGGTTGGTAGCCAGGTGGAATGAGAGAGTGGAGTGATTAGGAGAAGGTTCACATCTGAAAGCTGAAGCTTACTGGTCAACTGGGGATAAATTGTGCTGGAAAACTGGATTCTAGTGAATGCCCCTGAGCTGCTGAGGAGAAGGGAAAGGAGACAGGGACAGCTGGTTGGGAAATGCTGTTATCGGGATGTGCTTATGTCCTGAGCCTGGTACGGAAAAGGCTGGAAGTTAAACATCTCCTTTATGTTTTTAAAAAAGACGTGGTTTGTGATTTAAATATCCTTGGTTTGGGAAAAAAAACTTGCTTGCTTGTGTGCATATTCAATTCTATATTTAAAGTCTTGTAACGGTGTAAACATCACTCAAGTAGCCCTCCTAGCACTTGTACTCTTAGTAGAGGGTTATAAATGTTACATACAAACAAGCTGTGTCTTATTAGGAGTCACTCCTGGACTGGAAACCTCTTGAGTGAACAGTTGATTTCAGAGGAGATGCTGTTTTACATGATCCCTTTGAGAATATGTGGCCAGTCTAGAAAGAAAGGCTCAGCATTTTAACCTTGAGTATGACTTCAGAACAAATTGCTCTGAACACTCGTTTTCATTCAGTTTAATTCAGTTTAGCCTGAATTGACTAGGGAATCTCTTTAGCTAAGCCGAAACAAAGGCATCCAAATGTATGGATTACATCAGGGAGATACTGCTGTATTTTCAGTAGGGTCTTAGTTCTGGGAAAGGTGAGACTGGACTCTTCTTCAAACCTTCACTTTGTTGAGATGTCAAAATTTGACACCCTCCCTCACAAACCCAAGTAAGTCAAAAGACTTTTGGGCTTCAGTGGTCAAACTGTTGATTCTAGCTGGTCCTGATTTCTTTTGGTCAAACTATGCACCTGAGAATACAGATAGTGTCAGTCTTACAGAAAGGTGGCATTTTGTGCCTTCATCTGCACCATTACCCTGATGGAAAGGAGAAATAATAACTGTGTAACTTTAAGTTAATATTCTACATTTACATAGGTTTAGTATTTTATATTTTTAATATGTTTTCCTCTAAGAGCTTAATTTGGATAAAGGCAGAAATCTGATTTTAGTTTTCTTGTTAGTTTTTTGAACCTTATATCTGAATCTTTGCTGTGTCACCGAGATCAGCGTTGTACAGATGCAGGCCTGAGCCTGAGTATTTTAGTGGAACAGTGTGTGTTCTCTGAGGCTGCAGTTGCTGAGCATATAGTAAGGTGAGTAATCCTAACAAAAAGAGTAAAATCTGGTGCAGCGCACAACAAACACCACTGAAATCAGGTTGATGGTATGATAAAGACTTGAAGGGCAGGCTTAAAGTATTAGGGAAAAGGGAGGGAAATGATGGAAAAGCAAAACTTTTCAGCAGCAGTTTAAGGGTGGAGGGAGCAGCGCTGATATTAATTAAGACTGTTTTTCAGCGTGGATAATTGCAGGACATGTTGTTTTGGCCTTTCATGTTTTATGAAGCTTGCGAAAGCTGTCTCCGCCAGAAGGCTGTCAGAAAGTTGGATGCTGTCATCAAGTCGTGCAGCCTCCAGAAGCGCCGAGCTCCCGTCAGCGATCTGCGTGGTCTGGCGGGTAGTTAGTAGTTTAGAAAATCAGATTCATGCCCCTAAATATGGATCTGGAAACATCATTTGAGGTGCCTGTTTTTGAAAGCTGCACCCTAATTTTGTATATATTTTATGTTGTTGCTGAATTAATGAGCTGAAAAGTTCTTGGACACAGATGCACTATTTACTGAAATATAAGCAAACCAGAGAGATGATTTTTCCCTCCCAAATTATACTTGGAGTTTACTGTTGGAGAGCTGAAGCTGCATTGCGTCAGTTCCAGATATAACTGCTTACTGATCAGTGAATAAACACTTTCTTTGCAGATGCTTATTGTTCCTCTTGCAAAAATATTTTTACCTGTACAGAAGTCATAGCGTAGGTTTTCCATAGCAAAGGAAACTGAAGGTTTAGCTGAAGATATCTATATATAGATATAGATATATATACACACATATATATAAAAATCAAATCCCCACCAGAACTCTGCCATTATGAGCAAAACTGACGAAATCAAACCTGAATGTGTGTATTCATATGGCTCTGGCTATTCAAAGTGATGTTGTGTTCCTGTAAAGCCTCAATGTTATGGCTATATCTCTCCTGTGCTTAACCTGAGGACACGACTGGATGCCCATCTGCATTAGAGCTGTCAAGAGGGATCTTCTATGTCTAAAAACAAGTGTAAAAGCTAGTAGTGATAGAGAGGAGGTACAGGCTTCTGTCTCCAAATGTTTTTTTGACCAGGAAATACAACTTGAAGTGAGCAAGTGCACAGCTTGGTGTGGGCCCAGGGTCTTGACCTTGGATGTCAATTACTGTATCTGAAATGACATAAAATGAAACTTAGTTGTCACTTTTCATGCCTGCGATAAAGATAGCACAAGATATCTTCCATCGCAGAGATAAAGGGCCTTGCTTTGGACGGTGACTCAGTGCAAATAGGAGCCTGCTGGCAGAAATTAAGAGGAAAGAGCCTGTTTCTACACTGGGTTGGTGGAAGAAATGAGCTCTAGGAAGTTGTCCCCAGAGCTGGTGGCACACCATCCCTCCCCGAGATGTCTGTTGACCAGGAGACTTTTTTTTTTGGGTGGAGATGCTTTTTTTAAAGTATGCCTTCACAGATTTACACAATCCATTTCATAGTTATAGAATATCTGGTGTTGGAAGGGACCCATAAGAATTCCGGAGTCCAACTCTCAACACTTGGATGTTATTTGCCCCCATTAAAACCTTGGTGCTCTGTGTCTAGGGCTTAACAGCAGCCCGTGTAGCAAAGTCTGATTTTGCAATTAGAGAGTAACTAGGCTGGAAGGGGCCTCTGCATCTACCTTTTAAATTCTGACTTTGTTGTTCTCCTTTGCTTGCTCAACTGCAGCTTCTCCCTTATGTTCATGCAGGTGTATTTTTGCAGTAGCATTTTAATGATTTGATTTATTTTGTCAAGCTAGTATTTTCTTTTGAAAAACATACTGGCAATGTCTGAAAAGAAGCAGCTATAAACAGATCAGCTGGAAGCAGTGCATTAAAGGAAAGTTTAAGACCAAGAGCTAGTTAAAGCCGTATCCCTTCGGATATTAGCTCAGGTCCACATAAAACCAGCATTCACGAGAAAAATATGAATGCCAGCAGGCAAGACCATCTGAAATCCTGAAGTTTTGCTTTGCTGAAATTGAGACGAATAGGTAAAGGTAATTTTGGAGAATGATGTACAGGAAGTTAGGGTTATTTGTCCCAGTATCGTCATTGTCATAATATATAGAAGTCTTAACCATGTATAAAACCACGTATAAAAGCAGAACTAAACTCTAAACTAAAGAAAATTCTTAAAACCAAGGCAGAACTTAGAGAGAAGCAGCTCAGCTCTACTTCAGCATTAGCTGAGCACTGTGAGAGATTAGGACAACAGGAATTTGGGTAGAAGTACAAGGTCTGGAGAGAGATGGTTTGTGAGCCATCAGTGCATGACCTCAACTGGTGTTTACCAGGAGAGGGATGACAAGCCCCTGCAATGCTGCTGGAGGAACGTGTCCAACATCCTGCAGCAGCGGCTGGTGGCAATGGGTGGCTGTACGGGGGACTGGAACAAGGAGCCCGTGGAAGGGCATGTCCACCCCAGCATGAGAAGCACAGGGGAGGGTGAGAGGGTGTGAAGACGATGGGCTTGAGTCACGCAGGTGGGTGGAGGAGTTAGAAGATGGAAAACTGAATAAAGTCAGTGCCTGTGAGAGAGGAGGAGAAGGAGCAGGCTGCAGGACAGGGAGATGACATCATGCTTTTGACAGTTTTCTCTTGGAGGAGCTGGTGTGATTCAGAGCAGTGATACCCAGGGGCAGGAGCACCCAAGTACTGAGGAATGTACTCCACATCGGAGGCCGTGGGTGTGAGTCTCAGTACAGGCAGACTCTGACTGGTGTTTTTGCAGGTTGGGAAATCAGGTTAACCTGAATCTTAATAAAGATCCACTTCCCTGAGCTCCTAGAGGGTTTGCCTTGTAACTGAAGTTTAAGAAAGATTGGAATAATATTTTCTTTACCAAAGAGACCATGGGTTCTATTATTGATTACAAGAGGCTTTGCCAAAAGGGCTCTAGTTATGTCTCCGAGGATAAGGTCTCCCCAGTAGCATATTAACTGTGTTTACAGCAGTGCTATGCATTGCCCTGACAGTTTAGTGTTATATATCTCTATATCTAAGTTATATATTTATGTATCCTATTTGTATCCGAACATACTCCAGTTCTCCCAAACCCTGTCCCTCCATGCAATGCTGCTGGCCTCAACAAACCTTCAGTAATCAAGTGTTTGCAAGAGTCTCCATCTGCTTGTTTTTTAACCTCAAACTACCTATAATTGTCCTAGAAGTACAACATACTGCTGCTTTCCCTTTAGAAAGCCACAACCACCAAGGTGTCCCCTTGCACTCTCCTCTCTCCATCACTGAAAGTTTCCCTCCTCTCTCCTTGAGTGTCTTCCTGTCTCAAAGTGACTTGAGGGGGCAGAGAAAGGTAAAACCAAACACATGAACCATTCCACGTCAGGCTTTTTCCTAAGCAGCTTCTGTGATGCTGCAAACAAGCTGCTCTGTCAATAGCTTTTATATTTATTTTCCTGTGCTGAAGGCCAAAGATTAATTTATCTGGAGGTCCACTCCACCTTGCAACACAGCCTTGTGTAATACTTGATAACGTAGAGCTATTTTAATCCAGCTTAATTTGATCTTGATCTTTAGTTAATATCCTTTTGATTTTTTTCCTCTAACCTGTTTTCCTGAAGTTTACAAGTATAAAATCATAGGAGAAATGGTATCTAACTTTTGATCCATTTTGTTAATAAGCTGATTACAAGTATTTAAAGTTATCTCCTCTTCTCCAGATGCAACGGAACAAATGACCTCCAAACACCGTCAGTCTTGCCAAAGTTACAGAGCTCTTGCTGGGAATAAACCAATGCCAAAATGCAGATGGAGACCTGGTTCCTTTGAGTCAAACCATTGTGCATGCCCAGCTGAGCTCAGTGGAGCCCTATCAGAGCACAGGTTTTCAGTCCTGTATCTATTAAATGTGCAAGTTTTGACTTGAAGAAGCTGTCAATAAGCTGAACAATTTAGCACAGAAGATTTGGTGACTATTATGGGGTGATTTCTCTGCAAGTCCAGTGGGTACATCGTTCCTCCAGGTAGGGTTGGAGGCAGCATAGCATAGTGCTCATCCCAAGGTTAGCAAAGATGCTGCTGCTGATTGTGCTTGCCTCCTGCCTCTATTCCTTCATGCCTTTAGGCTTCTTTTCTAACAATGTAAGTTATTGGTGAGGGTCAACCCCCTAATTGTGTATTTGGAATGTGGTTGGTGAGATGGAGCCTCCAATGCCAGCAATTTGAGGGTGCAGTGCCATGGGTATCTGTGCTTCCCATGGTACAGTCAAGAGAGGACTCTCTTGGAGGTGACCTGCAACAGTTGATGCAAATGTGTGTTGGCCCTGATTGGAGATGTAGGACTGGAGGGCAATTGCTGTGAAGACCTGGTTGGGAACCTTCTCTGGGGATCTGTGAAGGGCAGTTAAGAGATAAATAAGAGCATGGGGTGTTAACACCCCAGTGCTGTGGGAGGAGGCTCCTTGCCCCAGGGGATCTGACTGTCTGGGCTGGGAGGGATTTGAAGTGATGGGGCTTATCCTTTTTTTATTTGAGTCCATGGGATACCAGTGAATTGCCATGCTTGCAGGTGAGCTCTGGCACTGGGTCAGTGTCATGTACTCGCTGAGTAATTGTCCCTTTGCAGATGGCATGGAGAATAGCATGTACAAGAGCTTTACATGGGATATGTGCTGCCTACCAAGAGTGTTGCTACAGGGCCACGCCATTTTCCCCCCTAAGAGAGCTCATCTTTTCTCTGTGACACTGATTTTACACTGGTATAGCTCCATTAGCAACATTAGCTTTACATGGGCTGAGAGCAGAGGCAGCTTCTTTTTCTCATTTGGGAAGAAAAGTCTTTTCTTCTTCATTAGAAATAGCTCTGCAGGGAAAAGATTGCAGTTTCCTGCCCATATGCTCCCCAATCCTTTCAGTGGAAAGATCTTGTTTTGAAAATGAGCACTTCTTCAGGAATCTACATACAATTAAAGGAGGAAATCTCTGACACTGCCTCTAGAGCTGCATAAGTTAATAAATAATACGCAAGGCTGAATTCTTAATTTTGGGTACTTATCTTTCAAGTTTTTTGTTTAACTGGCTTTCAAGGGATAAATCAGCACCAAGCTGTGTAAAAATTTTGGGCAAGAATGAAACATACATCCCTGCGGTGCTAGTGCAGCAGATGTATGTTTGATCTGTGCCAGAAAACGATGTTTTTCAGTGCCTGGTGGCTGTCAAACCCCATCTCTCCTACCCATTGCCAATGACTTCTTGATGAGCATGCCCGGGACCGCCACCTCCAGCCAACATTGTTGGTCCTTCCTGGAATCCCCACCTTAGGGCTGGGGAGAGGACTTCTGGCATCCATAGGAGACATGCCCTCATCTCTTCCAAAGTTACCTTGTCTTCGTTCTGTACCCAGAAGCTTTGTATCGTGTATTTAACAAAGCCTCCCCAGGTACCTCCCAGCGAGGCAGGATTGAGCTCACAGTGATGTGCTGTTAGGAACAAATACCAGCAGAGGGCACGCCAAGATATGCAGATGGGAAAAACTAAAATCACGTATGTCTGGTTGGTCTGAGAAGTTGGGCAAAACGCTTTTGGTTCATAATTCATGTGCCTGTGTGACATTGTAAGGGCATATAATTGGCCTGTTAGGGCAGTGGTGGCATTCTGCTTTGAAAAATTCTATCAGCAAAATATCTTAAACCACCTATGAATGTATTGTGATCTTAGATACGCTGATGGAAAGAAAAGAGCCTCCTTTTCCCTGGCTTACCTGGTCCTCTTCCATTAACCTTTTCACCACAACGGTTAGAAAGAAGTAATAGTGTAAGTAGAGTTTTGCTGCTTAAAAGGTACTGAAGCGTTATTTGGTTTTTAATAAGTGCACCTCTCTCCTTAAATCTATTTTTAATGAAATACAGACTAGTTTCTATTGCTTGTCAGGACCGGATTTACACTATGTATGTCTGTGGCATGCGATGTTTTCCAGCTTAATGTACTTGTCTGGATGGGATTGTGCACATTGAATGCCCAGCTGTAAGTATTCCTGGGGAATAAAACATCCCTTAGTTGTCCAATTGTAGATGGAAGCAGCTAACTAGCACTGATATACAACCGCCTCCAGCAGAAAAATGGATGGCTCTGCCCCGAGTACCCCATGGAAAGCCATCAGGTGCAGGGTGTTTCCTGCTTTCTGTGTTTATGGGCTGGGGACTCTAGGCTGGTGCTTGACTTGTGCTGCTTCACTGCTGTTGGTGGGACAAAGTGGTTGTGGGGTGAGGTGGTGGTGGGACCAAGGGCTGGTGGGATGAGCTGCAAAGGTGACTTTATGGTTCCAGGTACAAGGGAGATGATGCTCACTACAGGTGGAGGCGGGAATGCAAAACCTGTAAGACTTAAAAAAGAAAAATCTAAGCTTATTTTTAGGTACTTAAAGATAGTAAAGTGTTTTAGCTAACCAGACAGTGTTTAATCAGTTCTCCTGTGCTTCAGTTTCTTTCGATCAGCAACACAGCTATCACTTCAGAGTCACTAAAATGTTTTATTTCAGCAGGTGGATACAGGGGGCTTGGCCCTTACTTGCATTGAGGTAGCATCAGTCTGGAGCAGGTGCTGCATTGCCTGGAGCCATGCTGCAAACCTAAAGATGTTTGACTTGGAATCCTACAGTGGGCCGAAGGTCTTCGTTTTCACAGTCCCTGTGTCTGCCATCCAAGACTTGGGTGGTGCAGTCAGAGCATTTGCCAGTGATGATCGAGGCAAAGAAGTCATTAATAACCTCATCCTTATCCAAATCCAGGGTAGCCAATTCTCCTGTTAGCTTCCAGAGAGGGCCCACATTATCCCTGTCTTTTGATGCTAGCACATCTATAGAAGCCCCTCATGTTATCCTTGACATCCCTTGCCAGACTCAGTTCTAACTGGCCCTTAGCTTTCCTAACCTGGTCCCTAGCTTCCCGGACAACATCCTTGTATTCTTTCCAGGTTGTCTATCCTTGCTTCTACCTTTTATAAGCCTCTTTTTAACTTCAAATTTTCCTCAGCAGCTCTTGATCCATCCAAGGATGTCTCCTGGCCCTCCTGCTGCACTTCCTTCTAGTTGGAATGCAACACTCCTGAGCTTGCAGCAGGTGATCCTTGAATATCAACCAACATTCTTGGGCCCCCCTGCCCTCTAGGGCTATATCCCATGGAACCTTACTGAGCAGGTTCCTGAAGAGGCCAAAGTCTTCTCTCTTGAAGTCCAGGGCAGTGAGCTTGCTGCATGCCCTTCTCACTGTTCTGAGGATGTCAAATTCAACCATCTCATGATTGCTGCAATCAAGGCTGCCCTGGAGTGTCACATTTCCAACAAGCCCTTCCCTGTTGGTGAGAACAAGGTCAAGCATGACACCTCTCCTTGTTGGCTCCTCTGTTACTTGCAGAAGGACATTGTCTTCCACACAATTGAGGAACCTCCTGGATTGCTTGTCCCGGGCCACACCATCCCTCCAACAGGTATCAGGATGTTTGAAGTCTCCCATGAAGACAAGGGCCTGCAAGTGTGAGGTCTGTCTGTAGAGTGCTTCATCCACAGTCCTCCTGATCAGGCGCTCTGCAGCAGACCCCTAAGGTAATGTGAGGAGACCTTGTGTGCTCAGATGGACAGCTGAGGACACCTAGGGCAACCACAAAGCTCCTTCAGGAGGTGGTAGCTCCAACAGTTCTCTTTGGCTGATGTGGGCTTGAACTGAGCACTTTACTGCAAGAACCATTACAGTTGTAAACACACAAATAGGTAAAACAGCCTGCACATAGCCTTTACCTAGGCATGACGGTTATACAGAGTACACAGCAGTACCTGACTTAGGTGTTTTCATGGATTTTTAATTGTTGGGTGGGAAGTTACTGGCACAAACCCATGGGTGAAAGCA
Source organism: Forpus xanthops (assembly GCA_032466535.1). NCBI lineage: Eukaryota > Metazoa > Chordata > Aves > Psittaciformes > Psittacidae > Forpus > Forpus xanthops. The sequence goes on from JASSUY010029088.1 coordinate 34,737, forward strand.
GCTCCAAGATGTTTGTTGATACTCACTTAGGATTTACTTCAAGGATGAAATGAAGTATTTGTCTTTGCTGTCTTTTTAGGTGATACTACTTTGAGAAATACTTTGACACCCATAACTACATGTTGTGGTTATGGTTGATTGACATAGTTTTCAAATCCATCAGGTAATTTCTACCCCTGAAAAGCTGCATTGCTTTAGAGTAACATACGTCTTTCCAAGGTAACTAAGCAATCTTTGATTCTTTTAGCTAAGCAGTAAAAACATTCCCTAATAAAATGAGGAATTTGAAGTGAACCAAAACATCTTTTTCAAATTGTTATTTTTTCCCTTCAGAAAGGAAATAACCTGATGCTTGGATATACCTGGATAGACCAGACTGCACTTGTAAAAGCAATGTGTAGGTGGAAAGCATCATGCGCTTTATGAGAAGATTTCTTTAATACAGATTCAGAAACATTTCCAATACAGCCTTTGGTATCCAATCAATCTCCCTGTAAAACCTTCTCCTGAATTACAGCAACAACAAAAAATCCTCAAAAAAACTTGTTTTGGTTGGCCAAAGCATGTATAAACTCTAAGTAACAGAGTTGGTGGAGCAATAAACAAGCATGTTTTACACCTAAGGCACTGCTACCCTCTGCAGATTCTAAGAGTTCATTAAACCTTGCCCTGTAAACTTATGGACCAATTTTTTCTCATGCTGTCTATTCTGCCAAACTCTTGCTCTGTAATTCCCTAAACAGGATAAACTCCTAAGCATTCAGCCAGCAGCGAGAGGAGTAACAGCAGCGAGAGGAGTAACAGGTGCGCATAACCAGCAGTCCCACTGCCTCACTCGGTGCCATGCCTGCAGCTCACTTCGATCCCTGTTCTAGCCGATCATTATAATCAATGGAGTAATCATAGAAATAGCCAGTGTTGCTGCCTGCGCCTTTTTGATGGACATTCACTGCGTGCCTCAGACCATACCCAGCACCAGGGTGCCTCTGGTCTGGTACTGGGTACCTGGGACCTTGCCTGGGCAGACTGGCAGCACATGCCAGTTGTGTCAGTGCTGTGTTAATAGAGAGTGTTCATCTCACCTCCCTCCCTACAACCAAAATGGAGGTGGTGTGATGGTGGTTGGTTTCTCTACCAGCTTATACAGTGCACGTGAACTGTGGAAGGCAAACATCATGAGACATAAATTCCCACGTACACTCTGTAGGTATATGTTTTTAACTAAGTTTTAACTTAGTGCATGTTGTTTCCAGTGAGTGAGGAGTAACTGGGAGGGCTTTAGGAAACACTTTCAAACCCACAGAGTTAAATTCAAAAGGCTCTTGTATTCTTACATCTCTTTCCATTATAGCAATATATTTATATTCAGCAAAATGGCAGTTCTGATGTATAGGAAGCTACCGTTGTGTTACTAGCATAGGGGAGGTGGTTAAAAAAGCAAAATGTCTCCCTATAATTATTTCTTTTTTTCTATCCTTCATATGTATTTCTTCTTTGTGAGCTGGATCTGTGTTTATCACAACTTAGTCCCAGACTACGTGGCAGACACTCCACTCTATTAAACTTAAGCTTTCATATATTCTTCATACTTTACAGATCTCAGAAATGCTTTAGAAACTTGGAATACAATCATTTGGCCTATTTTGTGCTCTTTAACTGGCTAATAGTGCAAGGCTCCTAGAAAGAGAAAAATGTAAGTTAGTATGTCGTAACTAGTCACCCTTAAGCAGCTTGTCAGCCTTCAGATAGTCATGCTTTTAAAGTACAATATATGGGGCCATATCTGGTTCCCAGAGGGGATCTATGAACCTCTGCTGACTTCCAGAATGAAACTCCCATTCCTGCCTGTCTTGGACCCTGAGTGGAAGAGGGTTTACATGGTGACACAGCTTCTGCTAGAAATGCCTATGCTGGGCAGGACCGAGCCATTCCCCTTCCTGTTTCAGGCAGAGATGCAGGGGTGGGTAATTCTTCTTTCTGAGGGTGTGCAATGTTTTTACCTTTTGTTTTATAATGATGCTGATCTTTGAAACTACCCAGCTTTGCAGCTGGATGTGGGGAAGTGAGGATCAGAACTCCTTGACCGGACCTGTTGGGCTCACACTACATGTCCTCTGTTGGATGCCTGTCTCTAAATGCTCATTTCTGAACGTTAGCCTGTTATAAAGAAGAGCAGGTGTAGCTCATTCACCCCTGCAGCTGTGTTTGTAGACACAGCAGTCAGGACCACTGGTGCCCAGTCCAGTGGCTGTGTAATAGATGGGCAGCCTCTTCCTGCACCCCCAGGGTTTGGCTGCTCAGAGGCAGCTTGGATGCTGAGGTGGCTTTAGATGGGCTGTCTCTGAAAATGGCAAAGCTGTGAGAAAGAGCTGTGAGAAGCTGATCTGTACCCACTGGGTCAGGATTTGCATTAAGCTCAGTCACTTACCCTTGATCCTTACTTAACTCAACCCAGACTTGTATTCCTGGTTTGACCTTGGGCCTTTCTCTTCACTACAGACCCTCTCAGTAATTGTGCTGTGACTGTCCCTGGTTTCCTCATCAGAGCTGCTTCACTCTCCTTACTCAGGGGTGGTGGGGCTATGCCTTTATCAGTGGGATTGCTGCCTGCCATCCTTATCTTCAGCCTTGGCTTGGGTCACCTTCCCTTGTAGTATAGCTGATCCTTTTAGCTCCCCAAGAGTTTTATTTCTTAGTTGTATCGAAATCCCGTGTTTTTCCCACCAGGAGTCCGTAAACTATTCAATTTCATTGACCAGCATTCAAGCATGAATTTAACTGTGTGTTGAGCAGGGTTAACTTTATGAATTGTGGCCAAAAACTGCTACCGTAGGAGGACAGTGTTGAATTCAGGTGATTTGGGATTTGGACATTTTCTCTTGAAATCAACACCAGGCTCCAGCTAATTTCAATAGCAAAAGTTACAACAAAATGTGGAAGTACACATATTTAAGTCACTAGGTGGGAATGAAACATTTGTCTGTGCTCTGGATATTGGGTATTGTTTGCAATTTTGCAGTAGTTACCTTTGTGCTGGCACACGTTTTCAGTATGGGAAAATATCTGGAATAGCTATACATAAAGACCTAGTGAGTTGTTAATAGTAGTGATATGTTCCTACAGAGAAAGAATGATAACAAGTTCAGTAATCATGGGGAATAGGAATTAAACCTGAACTGCATGGACACAGTAGAATTGCAGTTACGAATTTTGCTTTTGATTGATATCAAGACCACATAGTTGCTGGAGACAAGTAGTAAAGCTGAAATATGCATAGTCTCAATCTGTAGTTTAACTTTGTATATATGTGAGTCAAATCTAAGTTAAGTGTTTGTCTTAAAACATGTGATTATTAAAGAAATACAAACCTTGTCCTGCAGAGATCACGTATGAGTGTCTAGTACAAAGATGTGCAGTAATCTTTTTACTTCAGACTGGACACCTGCTATAGATAAATTAATAGAGCTTTATGAAATGTTCTTTTCTCAATTTTTGAGCTTCAAAACTTCTTGTGCAGCTTTTTATACAGTGATAACAACTGTATAAAGTACAGTGAGACATTCTTAGAGCATAGAGCAAGCCCGTAATGAAGTTCACAGCATGATGCAGGGCCACCACAGCTCTGCCCAGCCCATGGCCCTCACTCCGAGGTGACAGCTTTGCTGAAGCCCCCCTGTTGTGAATCTCAAGCAAGTGCTCATACAGGGGAAGCAGATCACTGCTCCTCAATGCTGCCTCTGCGCAGATAGGTAGTTGTCTGCTCTTAAATGTTTCAGGTTTTGTGCATAATCTGCTCTTGCCTTGTAGTAAACTGGGCTGTACCCTTCTTTCTCTGTCTCCTGGTGCCCAAGCCTCATTTTCACGTGGTTTGTGCCCAACAATGTCAAAGGACAGGTGGTGTGATGACTTGGTCCAGTGCATTTTGGGCTGATTTCTTACTGGGCCTTTCTTTACAAGCTTTTTTGGAGAAGTTGCTGCTGCTAAGAAGTCTTGTAGAGGACCTGGCTGACTCTTGGCCATTAATGATCAATAGTGTTTGATCAGCTCTGTACTGATTCACATTGGTCATTTCTGGCTTAAAAAGAGTAACTTCTACTTGACTTTAACGTTGTGGAGCTGTAAATTCCCTTTTAGCACATTGGCACTGTTTTGTAGCATGATATTTGATGGATGAACGTGTATGTTATCTATTATCTATTTTTCCCAAAGCTCAGCTCAGAAAAACAGCTTGCTTTACTCTCTCTGGCAATATTGCAGACTACCTTCATTTTCAGTCATAACCACATTTAGACATAGTGCTGCTGTTTTAAATTGAGGTAATGAAATCCTGACAAATGATTTGGACAAACACAACACAAGCAATAACAGAGGCTTTAATAAAATGAAAGGATTTCCAGGGAATACCTTCATTTCTTCACTCCACCAATTTAATTCTTTCTGAGAATAATCAGACCATAACATAAGACTAAATTCAAGAGATGAAGTTCAGCTGGAGAGGAAATAATGTCCATAAAATGTTTTCAAAGCTTGTTCATTTGTTTGAAATGAGTTCTTTGAGTAGAACTGATGTGCTTTAAATACTTTACAAGCAAAAACACTTTGCACCTGAAGCACCTTTTAATCTAGGGATCTCAAAGTGTTTTAGAATCATAGAATATCTTAAGTTGTAAGGCAGTCATGAGGATCACTGAGTCCAACTCCTCTCTCCGTGCGCAACTACCCAACAATATCATATGACTAAGCATCCTCCAGATGCTCCTTGAACTCTGACAGGCATGGTGCAGTCAGGAGCCTGTTCCACTCACTGACCATCGTTTCAGTGTTGATCCTTTTCCTAATGTCCAGTCGGAACTTCCCCTGACACAGATTCATTCCATTTCCTCATGAGGAAGGGTTGTGACAACCAAAGATCTGCCTTAGTGTTTGGTTGTAGCAACCTTGGTGAATTTCACATGGGGACATGTGTCTGTGTTACAGCTAATTTACTCAGTAGAATGGATACCCCCTAAATCTCACAGTCTGACTGCCAGCAAAACTCTCCCAGAGCTCCAAAGATAATGACTTGTCCAAGGAAGTTCTGAATGCTCCATCGCTGGTGGTGTTCAAGGCCAGATTGGACAGAACCTTGGGCAACATGATCTAGTGGAAGGTGTCCCTGCCCATGGCAATGGGGTTGGAACTAGGTGATCTTAAGGTCCTTTCCAACCCTAAGTATTCTATGATTCTATGACTCGTCTCACTGAAACAGAATAAAAATCCCGCCTTTATCCCTCCTGATGAGAAATCTTGAACATTGGTGCATATAGGGTGGTAATGGAGTGATGGCTGGGGAGGGGCTGGGGGAACTGTGTGCTACCTTTTAACCTGGCAAAGAAATGAGGACTATTTTATACTTCTGGCCATTGGGCAACAGTGTCCTAACAGTTCGGTTTAGCTGAGATGGCCTGTTTTCAGTCAGGTCCCAGTGAAGGGCATTTCACTTCCAGGTGAGAGATGAGTCCCATTAGTGGAGCTCTCTCTACTCCATGGTGTCTCCTGGATACATAACTTTTAGACAGAGGCCTAACGAAAGTCATTCGGGGGATGATGAGACTGCTTGCTTCATTAGTACCTTTTGTGTTTCAATGGACAGTGGGGCAATTAACATAAGGCTCATTACACAAGAATTTTCATCATTTGCTCTCCTTATTCATCATAGTATTTCCTTTGAGAATACCAGAGACTGTGATTAAGCACGGGAGTAGTTCATGTAGTTTCTTCTTTGAGATTTCTATCGCCTTTCTGCAGTCTAATTGTTCAGCAGCCTTCATTCCTACTGTACTTATGGTGGCTATGCATGCTGCCTTGCACAAAACTTCTGCTCTTCAGCTTCTGGTTGAGGTTATTTTCTGCTTGCACCACAGAACAGTAGCTCCAACTAGAAAAAAAATATCAGAGCCACAGCCTCAAGGTCCAGCGAGGTCTAATGAAATACTATGAGAATAAGAAACAAGCCAGGATGAGCCCAAGTGGGTACCTGCTTTGGAGCTGACCCGTAAGATTAGAAAATGTCTTAATTGGGTAAACATGCCTTCAATTACCCCACTGTTTGTTTTCAACAGCAGTCAGTAGATGCAATAGAGAAGAGTGTAAGAACAGGACAAGCAGGCAGTGATAGAAATGCTGTTCCAGACTCCAGGAGCAGGACCTTCCTGAGCTGGATATGATAACCTTGTATTTCATAGCTTTAGATGGATTTTTATGACATTAATTTGTTCATTATACTCATCGTGACAGGAGGAATCCATTGTCCTTTGTGCAGACAGGATGCAGATACAGCAGGTTCAGTTCTACAAGGAGCAGTAGAATTCTCTGCCTACAGTCCCAGCTGCAGATCAGAAGAGAGGCCCATTTCCACCACTGTCACTGGGTGGGACTGGTGTGGATTGTGTGCCCTTAGTGCTGCTGTTTTCCTTCCTCCCCATCTTCCCTTCCCACCAGTTTCCATTAGCTTGACCTTGGAATCTCTCTGCAGAAGCCAGACCTGCTCTGCTGGAAACTTCAGACATGGAGACATAGGGTCGCATTTGTCCAAAATGTGCCTAAGGAAGACTCTGAGGACAGGAAAGGGGGACACATCTGGAAGAAAAAAGGGTATAAAATAGCTTCTATTTTAGGCAAATAACTTCTCTGGGCCTCTCTTCCTGTTTCTATAAAATCCTTGTCACTATGATGTCAGTAGATGCGGTTGAAAACCCTGTGTCACGTGTCCTACACTGCACAGGGCTAAGACTCTGTAAAGGGTCTTTTTGAAAATCTGAAGATAGAAATTGCATAGGAATCTTGTGATAAATAATTTTCTGTTGGAAAGTTGTCTTTTCAGATATGGACACTCTGTGATTTTAAAAATCTGAAGTAACATAAAGACACTCATTTTCAAGGGGCAGGATAATGTCAGGGACAAACTATCTTGTTTATTGAAAGATAGGTAATGAAACTTAAGGAGCAATTTTCAAAAGCTTTGACCGAAAACCAGTTGTAGGTTCCTAAGTCACTTAATCTTTACGTCTGTTTCAAAGTGCGGGCAACAGTTACTGTGTAGCTGAAGGCCTGCACTGAAAAGATACCGGTAATTTCTGCTAAAATTCATGCAATTATTGCCGTTTTCAAACATCTGTTAGAAATTAAATGAGTGTTAGTTAAATCTTTGTGAGAGGAATATTTTACTTTTTAGAAAACTGGAAATGCATTTTGGCCACTTGTTCATTGAGTATGTTAACAAATCAGGTTTCCCACTATTTGATTAGCTTAAGCACTAATGTATTCTGCCTATGAAGCTGATGCTAAGAGGAATGCTGAGGGCCATCAGTTCAGAGCTGGAAGAAGGTTTTCTTACTCTGCAAAGGTTTAATTTTCTTTTCCTGCTGATACAAAGATCTCTCAGAGAGATTAGGGCTTAGAGATCTGCATGTGGAGACACGGGATGTAGGGTCTGCAGACTTCCCAGCTGGTGGGAGAGGCTGATGCTTGGAGAGGAACCAGCTCTCCAGCCCCACCCCTGCTGGAAACAGCCCCCAGACCTCCCTAAAGAGCTTTGCTTCAGTGTCCTCCCTCTCCTGGCTTATGCACAGCAACCAGGGGCACCAAAAAGCCACTGACCCTGCTCACTGCTATGGCTGGTCATGGCTCAATGGGGAAGAAGGACCAGTGGTACCCCTGGGGTGGGCACTATCCCCACAAGAACAGGAGGAGACTCCCAGTGGAGATCCAGGACCCGGCTGTGCATGTCCAGCAGCCCTGGCAAGGTCCTAAAATGATGCCCTCTGCTTGAGGGGAGACCTCTACTGTCATCTGCCTGTAAGCTCTGCCTAGGACCTATGCGTGTGGTATGGAGACTCCTGAGAACATTCAGATTCTAGGAAACCAGCAGTTTCTAATTAAAAAAAATAGTTGTTTCAGTAACTGTTTCCTGGCTGGTGCTCTTGAAGTATTTCAATCTGTGCTAACGCTATCATATTGCTAGCAGGGGAAGCTCATTCCACCTAATTGTACTAAGTGTGTGGTGATGTAGATGGGAACCTAATTATCTCCATCAAATTGATTTCATTTTGGTTACCGCATGATTATTAGAGGAATGACAATAAATTCTGGTCTCTTTGATCAGGACTGGAGTTTAACCAACATTTCTAAAGCCATTAATGTGCTATGCCTCCCCCAGGCTAATGATTTGATTACTATGTAAATGTACCGGAGCTGAACACTTCAGCTATACATTATGGGTGATGGATAGAAAGTTTTGAAAGAATACGTGTTGCACCTAAATACAACCAGGAAGGAGACACGGAGGATGCCAGGTAACTACTGGCAGGCAGGGGGATATATACACCTGGAAGCTTCATTTTAGATCAGTCTGGAGCACAGAAGTATTGAGGAACACACAAGAGTAAAGTCCAGCTCCCACAACTTTGGATGCTTCTCCATGGCTCACCTATGTGAGGGTGACTAAAGTGCTGAACTGCCCCTGGGAAGAAACAGGGCCATTTATTCGTTAGAGTTTGCTCTTATATTCCTATAAATAGATGCAGTTACGTAATGTATATTTCTATATATAAGTATATATTTACACTTAAATACATATATTTACATAGAAACTCCATAGAATTTTGTCTTTGTGGGGTTTTGGTCTTGTTTTTGTACCAAACATAGGTTACATCAGGTGGTGCATCATGGAATGTTATTATTTGTGCATATTATAAAATACTTGTGTGTATATATATGTTGATAATATACATGTATCTCATGTGCTATGGCTATCACTTGCACACTGTGATATGACACATGAAATGATATCTTAACAGATTTTACATTTAAATATTCCATAATGTGTTTTAATGCATTTTATCTTAAACCCTTTCTGAACAGCTGCCATCCTTTTTTTCTTTCACAGTTCATTTTGTATTGAAAGAAAACATTCTGGTTCTTTAGCTCTGGTGACTCAGGGTATCAGTTCAAATGATCCAGAGTGGTTTTGTCACTGGGCCTAGTCAGAAAGGGCTGCAAAGTTGGTCCTCCTGCCATCTGTGTTTTACACACGATTCTGTATGCAAAGATCAGCATTTCCAAAAGCCTGCCTGTCACACCAGCATCACTGCAAATGCCGCTGTTGGTCATTTATTATCATGGCTGGGAATTCCTGGTATTTCAGCTGACTTCACCCTTTCCCTGGAGCCTGATGCTGTTGCCAAGGCAGAGGCATCGCTGTGCTGACTGAGTGCCTGTACAAGCTTATAGGTCTCCATGGGGCTGGAGGTGACCCAGGACAGCTCCAGGGCACTTGGAGGCAGTGAAGAAAGACAGAGACACAGTATTTCCAGATGGGGGGGGACGAAAGGCAGAAACGACTGGTGCTTAAGGACAAGGCTGCAGAGCTCTTTGCCACAGAGGAGGAAAATCCCCTCTCTGCATCCCCATCCCTCTCCACCTCTCCCAGCCTCCCCTGGCCCTGCAGCCTCCTGACCCCAAGGAAAATGTCTTCAACTCCCCAGCCTAGGAGACGTTTATCTTATTTTCTGCTGGCTGTGTCAGTTTTCTGCCTCTTTAGTGGTTTAAAGAAGTTCAGGAGGATGGCAGGGAGAGGGCAGGAGGCACAGGCAGGAGTAGGGTAAGGAAGGTGGGGGGAGATAGGAAAAGGGATCCCCTCTTATTGGAGTAGCAAGCAGTGAGGCTGGCTGAACCTGTATTATGTGGCTGCGTCCTTTGGGAATGTACACAAAAAGAACTGGGGAAGACTGGCTCAATATTTTATTTGATTGATCAGAAGCAGGTATTGACGACTTCAAGTGTAAGGGGAAAAAAAGGTTTCCTGTTTGCTAGTCTAAGCCCTAGTGCATTCGTAAGGAGACTTCAAATGCATTTGTGTTTATTGTCCATGTGGAAGAAAAGGAAGGTTTGCCGGACTTCCCTGAGGCTTGGAGAAAAGCATTTGGAACAGGCCTTGCTTTGCTTCCTGCTTTCTTCTGGGTTATAAACCATTCATCCTTCCTTGCAGCGTATGCCTGCTCCAGCTTTGTGGGAAGGCAGCAGAAGGTGTGTGAGTAATGCTGGGAGGTGGGAAAACTCAAAAAGAACCAAAGTACATTAAATAGCCATACCCATGAATACATAAGATTCCCCAGTTGACAGAAGCATATAGCACATGGGTGCTCATGTCACTGTGCCTGTCTGAAGAAACCCTCCGTTATATTTCAGTGAGAACAGACAGTGAGAAACCCCCTTGCACATACTGACATGAATAACCCCCTGCACCATGGCCTAGGTGAATGCTTTGCAGACTGCCAATGGCCTGCAATGTGCAGACCTTCCAGCTTCTCCTGATGCATTAGTATCTCTTGCTCTGTGAAGGGTGCTTTCACTGAACGAAGTATTTAGATGTATGAAGAGGCTTTCCCAAGGAAGGGAAATAATGACATGAGAACGGAGCACCATAGAACAGTTCTTCTAGTGGGGAGCTCTGGTAAATGCAGCGATCTCACAAATGAACACATGCATTTTTCCAATGTTATTTGTAAGCTCTTTTCATCTGTGTTCATAGGGCTGGTGGTCTGAGATTAAAGGACCTGCATTTGCAGCATCACTGTCACCTTGCAGAGTGTCCCTTCATCTGCTTTCCTTTCTGCCCCCTGCACTGTGTTGGCACAGGTACTTGTGTCGTGCTGTGGTGAACCAGACCAAGCACTCGGATCCACTCTGAAATAATATTCCAGGCTAAAATAGAGAAAGAAAAGGTTACCAGGCTTTCGGCTGTTTGGTGTCACTGGGTTCCTGCCTGGACTCCAGAGATGTGGGGGGAATGACATAAGGCGCAACACCTTTTTCAGAGATAGTCCTGGCTTAAATGCAAGTGAAACTAACACTTAAACAACAGCACATATAGCCCCATACTCCCTCTTTTCTGGTGGTGGAAGCACTGCCCAGTTAGTAGACCAGTGAACACCAGCATCCTGGGTCAGCATGCAGGATGGAGTCTTTAAGCAAATATATATGAATACGTATGCACACAAGCAAACATATATATATGCCAAAGCTACCAGCCCACAGGCTGCAGTGGCTACTTGGATACACTGAGGGTTTTTTTCCCTTGGAAAGCAAAGCAAAGACCAGCCGCACCAAGCTGGAGGCATCTGGTTTGTTTGCTTGCTTTTCCTGGGCAGCTCCTGCCATTTTCCCAGTGCTGTCTGCTGCTGCCAGGGCTTGAGAAGGATATGAAGGACTGAAGGGCTCTAGTCTGTTAATTTATTTTAATGAATATAAATTAATGCAGCTTTATTTTCTCTAGCTTGCAGATATTAAAGGCCAGCATGACTCATACGCATTATCTATCTCATCATCGATGGCAATAATACATTAATCACCTCTGGTGGAGGCTCCTGCAGCCTGTTGCAGGTGGGGGGAACAGACATGCGGGGCTGAGTGAAGGCAAGGCACCATGTACAGCTCTGCAGCTGCTGCAGAGACAGGCATAAGACAACAAACCCAAGTGATTTCCACAGCCATCATCTCTGCGGCAACACGTTTCTTTGTGGCTTAAGACCCCTCTAGTGGTAAAAAGGACAAGTTAGAGAGTGGAAAGACTGCCAAACTTCAGCCAGTCATAAAAATAACAACCACAGTGAAGTCAGGAACTAATGCAAAGCTCCCAGTAAAAGATGGAGAGAGCTGCTTCATCTAAGACATATGTTTAATTTGGTTTACTTTTTCTCCATGTGTTGCTTTACATTTATCTCTATTAGCAGTACTGAGGGGAACCCAAAGTGGCCAACCTCAATGGCACGATGGCACTGAAACAGTTGGTTTGGGGCATGATCAGGTAGCTTTCTATCAGGGAAATTTGCAGTAAGAGTTGGCAAGGAGGAAGACACAGCAGCAGAAACTGAGCATGTTTATGGAAACTTAAAATGACATTATGGACCTCGTTCTGGGACAGAGGTACCGAACTGCTGTGATATGTGGGGGACTACACTAAACTGTCCTTTCCATCTTCCCATGAAGGTCTGTCTAATCTTACCTGTGATGGCTGAGTAGAGCTTTTCCTCCCTGAAAACTGGAGGAAGAATGACAAAAGAGGAAAGAAATTAGCAGCAGGAGTAAAGTATGGCACTCCCCGGCCAATCCCATAAGCACTAAAATGCTTCACCAGTTTAATGTCATTTCACAGGGTAATCTTCAGCCAGCCTTGTCTAGAGACACTAGCAGGCTTCAGTGCTCACTGGTGCAAATCATTGAGTGGTGCTGTGAAAGTACAAGGAGAGGGAATGATAAAGTGTTTTCATGTACCTTTTTCATGTGACCTTAACCCCCCAATTCCCTTCACAAACTGAATTCTGCTCAGTTACACTGCTCTGAGTCCTTTGAAGTCAATAGATTTGCGTTAAGGTGGCAGTTTTACCTTAGTTGGACAATCCCACAGGGTAGTGAGCCAAAATAATTTTTTTGTACATTTCAGTGGCGCTTTTGGGATAGAGTGATCTATCACTATAGAGTGGTAGAGTGAAACTCTTGAGTGAAGAAGAGGTCATGTTCAGAATAACTCAGCCTTCACTTTTGCCACAGTTCTTCAGAAGAGACCAGTAAGCATGGAGACAAATAGATGGACAAATCAGGTATTTCTGATCTCTGCCTCACCCCTTAAATAACCGAACAAGAAGATAAAAGTATATTTTAGGAAAGCTGCACACAGAAAACAGGGCTGAACTTGCGCAGCAAACGTTTCAAATAATGAGAAAGGTTCTTCAAATGTATTTCAACTTATCAGTGGGTCAAAGAGTTACTGGGTCAGATACAGAAAAAGGTACATCTGGGAAATGCTGAGACAATTCTACAATGAAGGCTCAGATGGCAGTGATGGAAGGTTCTGAATTTCCAGTGAACACAGATGTGACAGGGCTAGAAGCCAAGTTTTGGCACAAAAGGTTCATATGGAATCAGTTCTCTTAGCTCTCAAGTTGAAACATGAATTTGGTATCAACCTAACCCTGTTCCTTGCTGCTAGTAATGACCCTTTCAATGATTTCAATGGCAGCAAAATTATGTTAAGAATAAACTCCTTCACCAAACCTCTAAATACATACATTATATATCAGCTACCAAAACTTATGGCTGGAAGGCCTTCTTTCCAGAATTTTAAAACGTTCACACTTTAAGAGTACATCATTCTTTTTCATATATATATATATATATACATACACATATATATATGTACCGGATCCTTTTCTTGCAGCCTAATAACAATAACACTCAAAAGCCAGCTTTCTATGACAAGGAGCTGTTTTTAAAAATGGAGAAACAGAAGGTCCTGTGCTTTGCAGACTCTTTTGCTGGCAGTCACCTTCCCATGCACAGACCTTAGAATTCAGGAGTCCAGCTTCCCTTTCCTGTCATGGGAAAAGGCCAGGCCCTTGAGAGGACAGGGTCTCCATGTCTCTCAGACACTGTGTTAAGTGGCATGAATCATCTTATGAAGCTGCTTTTCCCTATCCAGGAAGCTTAGAAAATGGATTCAAACTAAACACCTACCCTCTGGACAGGTGAAGATGGTCCTTGAACAAAGAAGGTTTTCCTGTATGTTGTGAAGTCATTGCCTGGAAGGCAGGAGCTCTTCCATTTGGGGGTCTTCAGCTGTTCTTCTCTTCCTCACTTCAGAGCGTAAAGCCTAGACAAGAACTCAGGTGTGCTCCTTTCCCAGGCAAATATCCCAAGTCCAGCTATGTTATCTTTTTGTGCTCTCACATGCCAAAAAGTTATTAAATAATAATAATAAGTAATTTATCTTTTTCTGTATACTGTAAAGGATATAAATGTGTGACATATCCTCTCCGTACCTTTGCTCTCGAGTGCTTGACTTTCTGGTGATTGCAGTACTTGCCTGTCCCTTCAGACAGCAGCCTGAAGGGTTTATCAGTTGAGTCACACAATGAAAAGAGACCCTTCTGTTTCTCTGGGATGTGGTCTTGTAGAGGCTTTGAGAGGACGTGTAGGTACAGTTCATCTATCTGGACAGATCAAAGCATGGCGGGGATTACCACCAGGCAAGGTGGCACTGTGCATCAGGCAGCTGAGACAAGACATGCCTGGATGATATGTAGGCTCTAGAGGATGTATAATGCCAGAGACTGTGCATGAGTTTAGTACCCAAAACTGTGGCGTTTAGGTGTTGACCTTAAAGAGGCAGGTTAACAATTTCCTTTCAAGTATCATCTCATCTCTCACCAAAACAGGCAAATTAGGAGCCCAAATCCCACTGTTCTATGTGATGGTCAGGATTTGAGGAGCCTGTGTTGTCAAGGGGATGCTAGCATCTGTTACTCCTGAAAGTGCTTCCTTTTACTACTAAGAACAGTGTGAAGTAAAACAATTTACTTCAGAATCCACAGTAAAAACATGTCTTATTCTAGATTTAAGAGCAAACTCTCAGGTAATTTACTTGTTAAAGAAATTAAATAAAAGCAATCTGTGACAAGGAGTGTGTTGTGGAATGCAGGGCTGGGTGGTGGTGTTGGAAACAAAGGGTACTGCAACTACATCACCTCTGTGGTATGTTAAATACAGCCTGTGCTGATACCTGAGCACAACTTTGGGCTTGCAAGAGAAAGAGGGGTAGGCACTAGTGAGTCTAGCAGGGGTCTGGTCAGACCCAACAGTGTGTCCCAAGCTTCATATCTTCCCTTTACTTTGGGGAAGGTTTTTTTGGTAACATTTAGTGTAAAGGAAGGAGCTGACTCCTCTTGGCTTGTATTTTTTCATGGCAATATAGGCTGTGAAGACATCAGTTCAGGGTCAGGGGACAATGAATGGGACCTTTTCCTCTCCACAGCAGAACAAGACTTAAATGGTCTAGTGGAAGTAATTCTGTATTGCAAAGGAAGTTGATAAAATAGAACATAAACTTCTCTAATAGAGGGTTTAATTATCAGGAAAACCGGATTGAACGAAGCATTCGAGCAGAACCATTTCATTGCTGAAAAGACAGTGATTATTAATCCTATGTCTCCGAGGCCACTTGATTTATTCAGGAGGCCTTGGAGTACCTAAGAAATCACTTGTGTCTATACGTGTGCATGTACTTGTATGTCTTTGTGTTGCTTTGGGTTTGTTGGGGATTTTTTGCATTCAAACAGACTGTCACTACCCTTTAAAAAGCCTCAGGTTTTCTTTGACTTTACCTAGATTTCCAGCTAAACTGGTGTATCCATATGATCAAGCTGAAAATGGCCAAAGCAATCAGGTCTCAGGGCTGGGAAGTAGGCACAATGGTAATAAATCAGAGACTTAAAAAGCTCTTAAATTGCCATTGCATTCTTCAGCACACAAGCATGGCTATCGAGGTTTAACTGCAGCAGAAGGACTTATTTGTTTTATTTGAGAAATGGGCACTTCTCTGAAGCCCTTCATTAGTCTATTTATCAGCTTGTTCCTGTTTTATGTTGCTGTTTTTCCAGTATACAGTCGGAAAAGAAAGAACTGTGTCTGACGATGCTGGGGTGTATGCCTGTAAAATTTTAAATGCAGTTCTGGTATTTAACTTTTACACTTAATGAAATTAAACACAGAATCCGTCCATACAGCCTACCCTAATGATTGCTTTGTAGCTGCTTTCGGCAGCCAGATCATGTCACAGTGTCTGCTGTGGTCAGACAGTAGCAGCTACTTTTGGAGGAGAAACCAGGCTGTGAGCCTCCAACTGTGAACTCAGCCATGGCCAAACTATGTAGGAGTGGGCTGAGGGGCTGCCAGGGTGATGGGGAGCCCCTGAAGGGACATTCTCACCTCCATCCATTGCCTTCCATGGCCAAAGCTGTGCTTGCTCCCCGCATCTGCACTGAGGCTGGTCTCAGCATGGCCTCTCTAAACACCCTCTGCAAGGAAAGCCAATGCTACACCAAGATAGAAGTTGTGTGTTTACCTTTTTTAACATCAAAATAGTGATAAACTCATTACCTGGAGGATGGATAGCAACACAAACTGCTTTTCTACTGGTGTAACTTCTGTTCAGGACAGTGTTATGCTTCCATTACCATTTTTACTGCTAGAGAAGCAGCTGCTGTGTCTAAGGCTGTAGTAAGGGTGAGACTACAGGGTTTGCCTCACCTATATCGAGTTAAACAATAAAATGTATGTGTGCAAATACATTTTGAGATATGCAGATACTGAGCTATACAAATCTGCTGCTTTTATTACTCAAATCAATGATCCACTCTGGGTGGCAGAATTGGGTCAGCTAACTGATATTGTCCAAACAGAAAACGTCACCCTGCAAATGCTTTCTTTTCCTCCATCTCCTTATCCTGCTCAAATACCTAATGACACAGATGCAAGCTAAGGAAATGCAACTGCAGCAAAGTCTCAGCTTGAAAATTAAGCTATTCATGGCCCTTACCCTGCTATGCTTGGGAATGAAATGGACCATCAGATGGTCCGTGTGGGTCTGGCACTGAGTTCTTCAACATGAACAAGCAATAGGCTGCAGGACCAGCGAACTTGTGGAGATTCCTGTGAGCTGCCAGGATCAATTTCACCTTGGAATCAAATCTTCACAAGGAGAGGGAAAGGAAAATGTCTTTCTAGACAATTTCCACTGTTAGTGTATTCATACTTTGATCATGGGAGCTTCTGAGAGCTTTGGAGGCTTTGGTAACAGCAATGATCTGTATGAGGAACTGGCCAAGGAAAATCATCTCAAGGCACCAGGTGATGCTCATACAATAATTCACGTTAAACCTTTATGTGGATGATGGTATTTGGGCTTAGTGCTTTTGATCTGCTGTAGCTGAATATTGATTGTTTAAAACAAGAATAAACCAAGGCTACACCTATGAAGAAGAAATTTGCAGAGATCTTTTGTGTATCACTTTGTTTTTCTTAGGCAACTTTATATAGCAAGTCCCACACAATGTGAGTTTGTAAAACTTTATTTCATTTTTATTAAGAAAGATCCCTGTGGAGTAACTCTTCTTCCAGGATGAGACTGTGTCCTTGCAAGGCTTCTTCTACATGAGCGAGCACATCCATCTCTCAGTGCAATGGTGTGATTCCTATGGTACATCAAATGCAAACTGAATAAGAACATGCTGTCTCTAGATCTAAGGTAGGTGTGTGTAAAAATACATACTGGCATTTTGGGGCACATTTAAATTGATTGCTAAGCCACAGTGAAAAATGGTCAACAAAGAGTGAAAGAACAATTTTACTTGGCATTTTATTCACTTAACAGAAACATTCACTTATCAGGTATCACCGAAGTGCAATTTACAGAACTTAGCAGCAAATTCACATATGTAAATTCAGATTTATTTTCCTTTGCTGTCTTTTTTGTTTCTTTTTCTTTTTTTACAAATATTACAAATTTACATCCATTAGTACAGTATTGCCATTCAGTCATGCGTGTTATGTACAGGATCTTCACTAAAGAATTACTACTGAGCAATTTTAACTTTGCTTCAGGAAATGCTGTGTGTAGGTCACATGTGCTTCTGGGATGTGGTCCCATCACACTCTGTTGCTGCACATAACGAGAAGTAGACATCTAAGGTCATATTCAACCCTACTGCAACCAGGTGCAACTCCATTGCCTTCACCAAGATCAGTTGATGCCCACTTGCAGTGGGGACTCAGTTTGGTCCCTGCTATTAAATTCATTCTGGCAGCTGCATCCAGCATTGCATTTACGTATTTCTTGCAACAAAGGATAATTCAATCCCACTACACTTTTTATCCTTAAAAATAACCTGGCACGGTGTTTGGTTGTCACAGTAGCTGCAACACCGGCCTGTGGAGCTATATGCATTAGTTGAGCTGATGCCATGCCTGGGCTAGAGAAGGATGGATGAGGGCAGGGAGATTTATGGAGGAGCCATTGAGGTCTCTTGTGTGCTAGATAAAGACTAACCTGGAGAGGAAAAGTAGAAGATGTTGCTTTCCCCTGCCCTGTGGACCTCTGCATGGAAACCGTGTCCTCCTCTCTGGTTACCCTGTGGTTTCTCTCTATGGGAGCAGCCAGAACCCCTGGGACCATCACTGTCATTGTCACACATAGCTTCTCCCACACCTCTAGTCATGGGCCGCAGCCCCCCCACCTGCTCACTGCCTCTCTAGACACCTCTGCTGCCCAGGTCACACTGTACCAGTGACAGCTTGATTAAAGGTTTAAACCATGTGGAGGTACCATGAAGCTCCAGAAGGTGCCAGAAATATTCTGAATGCTAATCAGAATTGCTGACAAAGTGTTCAAAGTGTTGACAAAGTGGTTACCATAAAATGTTTCCACTATTGAAATGTCTCAGGTTTTTGGTATTTTTTTTAACTATTTCTACTCTAAGGATTATTTTTATATTTTTGGTAGTTACTATGGAATGTATTATTTCACTGAAAAGGGTTCTGAAAGGGGAGAGCTTTGTTTTATCTAATTTAAAAATTCTAGTTTATCACAATTGTTTTTATACAAGACACTATAGATACATCTTGTAGTTTATAATCTAAAAATAAAATCTCATCAAAATACTGTAGCTATTCTATTGTGGGCATCAATAAACAATGTATTTACTGTATATGGCTCTCCGAACGTGATAAACCCTATACAAAGAGCAGATAGGAACAGTTTCCCGTGTAAAGGAAATTACGTGGAAAAATATGAGCCTTGTGTTGTTTGAAAAGTAACTCAGCTTGGCAGTTCTGAGAAAATACCAGGACAATTATCACCAATCAGTAGGAGCATGTTATATACAGATATATAGAGAATCACAGGAATAAAAAGAAAACGGTAGTTATATACCTGCAAATCCTATCATTTGAAAAACCAAAAACGGAAAGAAATGTACAGGGCGTTTGAAGGTTGGCTCTGCAATGGGACTACCAAAGCTCAGCTCTCCCATGACTCTACCTATCTTCTGCATTCTGATGAAGTTTGTGATGGTTCAAAGGTGATTATACCAGACCCAGACATAGTTATGAAGAAAATATTTAACTGTTGGGTGCTACTCATCTCCTAACTGAAAATCCCACCTGCTTTTCAGGCTGCAGATGAATGTGAATAATAATACTTGGCATTTACACAGAGCTAGAATTTGAAAGTTCTTACACTGAGTAAATCCTTACCCAAGCTGGTAGTTGCATCTGCTGCACTTACGTCAATTGGACTGTGTGGGGAAGTAAAATGTACTGAAGGGAGTGATGACAGAATCTGGCTTACACTGCTGCATATTACCAGAGCACTTTGATCCTGCCAAGTTCCTTAGAAGTGAAGCAGGTAAGTAATACTATGCCCATTTGACAGGTGGGGACACTGAGGCATGAAAGTGCCTGGTGTCAAATGTGCTCTCTCATTTGGGATTTCTTAGTTGCAGCTATCCAATCCAGTAGTTTCTCAGGTGTATGGAGCATCCCAAGCTTATACTCACTTAATATAGAGCACTGGATCATCAGAAGCTTGGAATCTGAGGTCCTGGCTCCTGCCTGCCTGATTCAACCCTGCACTGCCTGCAGAGGTACACAGCTCTGTAGGGAAGCTCTGGAGCTAGGAACATCATGACACTGGCCTCCACTCAGCCCCTACAGAGCTGTGTACCTCTGCAGGCAGTGCAGGGTTGAATCACCCTCTTGACAAGCATCTGCATCCCAGTTGGTGTTTAAAGGGCAGGTGTGATGAACTGTGCCTGGGTAATTAACATTTTTGGTGTGCAAAACTTATGGCCAGATTTGAAGATTTGGTGGGAAGTGGTTTGTCCAAGGCATCAGAGGGAAGAAGTGTAAAAACCAAGGGGATTCTGACACATGGCTTTGTGCTCAGTCAGAGGTGGAAAACAGTTTAAAAATTGCCAAATTCTTTCTTACAGATTTGGGCAGCTAACAGGATGATTTTTGCATAGAGATTAGACACCTTTTTTGTGGATGATGATGGGTGCTCTGAGACCCGCTGTCATGCCTTGTGCCTGGGGTACTTCCATCTTTGCTCACTATTTACTATTTTCCATTATTCAGTGATGACAGTTGCACTTATTGTGTGAGGGAAAACAAACGCTATTTTGGATCAGGCAGGTGGCCTGCTAACACCTCAAATTAGGAATAACCAACAGCAGTTACAGGAATAACCAACAGCAATTAACAATGAAAAGCAGAATCTCTGTGAGGGTAGCATTATAATTTGGGCAGGTACATTCTTGGGAAGTGATAATGAAAAAAGCAGTTTTCTGAAATTTAGTTCAGTGCATCAGACACATTTCTATTCATGTATTTCCAATACAGAATTAAAAGCAAATATTCCTGTGGAGGTTGCTATTAAATCTCGAACTGCTTCAATTCTCTTGGCTCATGCGTCCTGCCTAGCCTTCTCTCCAGCTGATTTGATCCAGCCATGTAGCAGAGGTGTCAAGTGATTTACACAGTTAGTAGGAACTGATCTTGCTCTGGGGGTTTCTTCACCCAGGTGCCCAGACCAGCTTTCTGAAACGCTTTAAACAGCTGCTGCTTGACAGACTGGTATGTCTGAGCCACCAGCTTTGCCTCGCTGTACACTGATGGCATGTCTCCATGGCTCGGTACTCGTGTGCTCAGCTGCAGAACACAAATCAGGGAAGGGGGAAAAAAATATAATAATAAAAAAAGCAACCAACAAGCCAAAGGAAACAGGAGGCTTCAGTAGCTGTATAATCTTCCTGTCTACATTTTATAAGCAACAAACAAACTATCACTGTGCTTTGTGTGTTTGCTTTTGGTTTAACAACAAAAATGTGGGGAAGTAATAAATGCCTGTGACATGGTTTTGAGCCGTTGTGGAAAGGAATAGGGTAAACAGCTTTGCTTTGGACTAGGCACAGGCCGTGGCAAATCTTGGTGTGTTTTACAAATGTAGAATCCTGCTTCCAATAAGAGGAGTTTTAGGGGCTAAAAAAGGGAAAAATCCTTTCTGGGGAGCCTTAAAGGAATGTGATCAGTTTAGCTTGGGAAGTAGAGCAGCTCAGTGCTTCCAAGTAATACCAAGAGATGCAAGAAGGAGGGTCCCCTCCAACACTTTTCCCTTTTCCCTTATTAATAAGTTATTGTTGGAAATGTTGTGGAGGCTGCCCAGGACAGGGCAGAAATCAAGCATCAGGATTCATTCTGGTGTGGGGAAGAGAGTGCTCTGGTAGGACACCGGATCTGCTTATTGGGAGCTGCCTTAGGAGACAGTGCCACATGTCCACGGCCCCTAATCACCCGGAGCAGACATGAGCATGTGCAACTTTTGCTTTGTAAAAAGACTAAAGGACTTCCTCTGACCTGTCCAAGTCTCAGTGCCAAACCATCAGGAAAGCTTTGACATTATATGAAAGAAACTGTGGCCTTGGAAAATGCCTTTAGAGCAAGCAGACAGGTGAAAGTCCAATGCTTACAAGCTGAGGAAGTAGCACCCTTGTAGGACAATGCACCCTCAGACCACAGCCTGGTGAGCAAACCACACTCATTGCCTTCTCTCTAAAGAGGAGAGATGTTGAAGGACAAATTAAAAGGAGCAGGCAGATGTGCAGCCTGAAATGAATTGCTCCAGTCCATGTAGCGCTAGTGCACTGTGGGGCTGCTCTGGCTTGAGGGTGCATCGGCCCAGCCATTGAGGGAGGGTGATGCTGCCAGCTCAGGAATCAGTGGGTCACAAGCTAGCCTCACCGGCAGTGGCTTCCCTCCAGCTGCTCCTTTGTCTCCAGAGGTGGACACTGATGACATTACCAAATGTTTTGTATTGTCGAAAGCAAAGTACCCTGCTCAGCCATGAGTTACTCCCTCTTGCTTACTCCAACCCCATCCCTGGTGGGAGACAGGTGTAGTCCAACTCTCCCAGCCATATTTCTCTCCATAACCTGCCCTGGGGCCCAGCTTGCCTCAGGTTTTGTCCCTCTGAGGATCAATCCCTTAACTGATTCTTACCCCCCTTCCCAAGCCACCTGCCATGCAATAAATAGGCTGGGACATGTGCCACCCAACTGTGGCTGAGCCCCAGACATGAAGCCCAGGTTGGTCCCTTCTGCTCCCCACCAAGGAGGAGGGTCCCTGCTAGAACATGTCATGCCACTGCCTGGGATGGAATGAGTCTCACCAGCCTCCTTCCCTGGGCTCTCCTGCAGAGCAGAACAACTTGTTCTCTTACCTCCCCATCCTGCCTGACTGCTTTCCCAGATGACTTCACTGGTGGAAGTGATTCCAGACTTCTGTGCCATCACTCTGCCTTGTTCTTTTCTACTCATTTCTGACCAGGGAAAAGGATTTGGCACTTAATAGAATATATTTTTCCTGTCCTTGTTATATCCCATTCTGCATGGACCACAGGACAAGTCTTTACAAGCTTCCTTATGGCAAATTAATATTCTATCGGTGAAAATAGGTGGGCTGAGGAGACACTTTGCATGTTCCCTGCTGCTCCTCCTGGTCATGGTGCTCAACACCTTAGTATCTGTGTCCTTCTCTCCCCCAGCACTTCCTTGAAGGGTCAGGTAAGAGGAGAAATGGAGACTCCAGAACCAGGAATAATGAGAGGAAAATTTCATTATTCCATATCAAGTTTTCCCATATGTCCTGCATTCCTAGGCTCCACCATGGTTTTGGCCATCCATCTGTCCAGACAGGCTTCTTGTCTGTGGGAAGTAACTTAAGTGTGAAGGCAGGTTGACTTCAGTGCCGTTTCAAACAGGAGGTCATGGTTATCTTCCCTAGAGAAGGCAGGGCTGTCAAGCTGTGGTGCTCATTATAATTAAATACATCCTGTAGTTTTAATGCCATTAAATTGTACTGCTGCTGAGTGTAGTGAAATTAGAGAGCCTCCAGCACCTGGCCACTCACCTTAAGTGCTGCATTGTATGGGTGCATTAGCAGACCTGGGAGAGTGGGGAAGATGAGGGGAGTGGGCAATCCATAGCACGCACTTTAGCTAACTTGGGTGAGAGTGGGATCAGTTCAAGTTGGGAGTGTAAATCCCTGTGGAACAACAAAGTGAAGTAGATGCCTCCAAGGCAATGAGAAATATTCCCCTCAGGCCTCTAAGACTTAGTGAGTTAAACACTCCCATTAGAATCAAAGGGATACTTGGGGTAAGATGCATAAAAGACTACCCTCTTGTGCTTGTATGAACACTTTACAGTCTCATGGTTTTTGACTGCTCATCTGAGCATGGCTCCATTGCCAAGGACAGCCAGAACACACATCTTCCCTCCAAAACCACCTCAACATTCTCTGAACTCATCTCCCATAGGTGAACCTAATCCTCTCCCAGGCATTATCAGGAGCGACACAGGATATCTGTGGAAGCTGCAGCTTCATCATGAGATTGCTAAAACAGGGTTGACACCAGAGTAAGGACTAGCCCACCTAGGGCTGGCATCAGTGTCTTGTCAGTGCATCAGACCTACCTTTCCATGAAGCTTTGCCCACCGAGTGAAGAACATGTGCTTGCAGAGTCGTGAGGGAGTCCCACAGGTCCTCTTCCCTGTTGTGGCATTAATAACCTCCAGGTCGGTGTTCCCCACAATCCAGTTCACACTGAAGCTGGGAGATTTTCCAGGCTGCCGAGCATCAGCATGGCTAATCCCTGCCAGGAGAGAACACCAGTAATATCCCGTTAAACATTAAAACTTTCAGAGGCTGCTAACATGGTGAGTTGCTGTGGAACATGGGACATCCTTGAACGAACACGCTAGCATTGTGCACTGTATGTGCTGTTATCACCTCTGGCTAAATGTTACCAGGCTGAGTACCTTAGAGAGACATAATTTAGCAATTCCTATAGATCTTTTTCCACCTTACATGCAGCCTTTCTTTAGCCTAAGGAAAGCCATTAGATGTAGTGTGTGCTATTGACAGCAGCGTGACAGTTGCCGAGTGAAATCTTTCAGAAAGGCTTTAATGGCATAACTGGTTTTTACAAGGAGCAAAGCAGCAAAATGCTTTTGCCATGAATTCCTCCAGGTGAGCTTTCCATGGTCCAGCATATTTATCTGCTATTAACTGCTGGGGTCTTGCTGTGACAGGAAGCCTGGATCTCAGGGGGTATCAACAGGGGATAAGAAAATACAAAACATACATTTCATCATCATCAAGAGAGATTATCAGATCGAAGTTAATTATGACCTTGTAGACATTACAGATCTACACAGAAAACTCTTGCTCCCCACCTTGTGTCTACCTGCAGGATTCCTACCCTGCATGGGTGCAATAGTCTCTTCAAGAGACAGTTACTGTCCTAATGACAACATTTTGGACACCCTTAAGTGGAATGCATCTTTTTTAATTTTAGACAGCTGCAATGATGATGTTTTCAGTCATCTGGGGTGACTGTATGACCTTTACATCACTTGCATAGCAAATTCTGGACATTTGAATCACAACCTGGAGTCCCCAGTCTACAAGGGTGAGGCCTCCCTTGGCTCTAAATGCAGATCAGGGCTGCAAGGTCAGGTGTGGGTGTGTGTATGAGAGAGAGTTATTTTTAATGAGGTAAATTCCTGTATCTTCTTAACCATTTAGTGTAGCTCAACCTTTCCATGACTCTCTGTTGCTTTCTTATTCCTTATACCTGGAACCAGGGAAGGATTAGTCCTTGCAAGGAAATAAGGGGAATAAAGAAAGTGATTGGTTCATTTTCCAGAACAGGATAAATGGAACCAAGTGAGCTCTGCTTTGCCTTGCTCATTAGTGCTTTTGTGAGCAAAGAATCAACACTGAGAGCTTCCAAAGCTGGAAAGACAAAGTGACCTGAAGCAGTTTGAATATGTTGGGAAGGTGGGCACTGGATGGCATGTCCGGATTCAGCTGTTGAGCCCCTCTCTGTTAATTTGCTGCATGGGCCACTAGCCTGCAAACCTGGATAACAAAAGTCGTGGCGAACAGGCAGGTGGGGACTGTGCTGGTGGGAGAAGCTGCCTGGCACAGCCACTGCAGCACAGACCAGGGCTGGATCTCTTGCTTCCAGATGGCAGCTCCCGCAGGAGCCCCTGCCTGTGGTAGCTCCAGCAACAGCTCATGGTTTGCACAGCTTGATGGGACCTGCTTTTATTTCTCCTGGGTGGACGGTAACAGAGAAAGGTCCTTTGTGTTTTTTGCTGAAGGGTTTCAACTTCTGCAGAGAGGGAGAAGTACTGATATAGGCTGTTCAGAGAGGAGGAGATTCAAGAAGAGAGATCAAAGCCCCTCCTTTCCAAAGGGCTCCTTCTTGCTCAGGGATCTTAGTTTTGGAACAAATGCACATCATGCGCATCTGCTAATCTTCGACAGAGTGGGAAGGGGATCGGAGTTGGTGGGAATGCAGCATTCATCGCCATGTTAAACACGCCAAGATTGGTAAGCCCCTAGGGGAGACCATGGGAGAAGCGGAGGGCTGTACAGGGTCAGTTATGGCAGAGATGCTGCTCCTGCAGGCACCTCCTGTGTGGGGCCTCTCAGCATCATGGGAAGCAGTATCAGTGAGGGACATGCTCCTGTCCCCTCTGTGATGGAAGAGAGCTGCAATAGCCACATGAGCATGCACAGAGAGAGAGGTGGCCATTGAAGGGAAAAAAAAAAATACAGCATTATCACTTTGTATCGATGGCAAAGCCGGAATTGCGGAAGTCATCTCAGTCACTGGGACCGAACTCACTACTGTGTACAGAACTGCAGCCAAGTCATAACGACACCCAGGATTTGTAAACACATTCATATCATATTAATACCTCTCTCAATTTCTTTTCCCCCTGAGAAAACAGATCAGACTGCATCTAAAACTCTGGTTCACCTAGGCAACAGGATAGAAACCGAAAGCTTGAAAATCAGATAGCTATCTGATGCTGTTCAGATGCCTCTATACATAACAAGATGCAAACAGATCAAAATCAGCTGTTTTACACTATGTACCACTCTGTCAAGATAGCACCCGAAAGCTTGAGGACTTGGGTGCCAAAAACCATGGCAGCAAACACCCTGACAAGCACAGTTGCCACAGGCCACTAAATAAATACAAATGTGAAAACACTGACCAGAGGAAATGAAGGAAAGGCTGCACAGAGGACAGAGCAGGCTGTGGGTGCCCACCAAGTGGAGGCTGTACACCCTGCCCAGCCTGGGACTTCTCTCTGCTCTCAGTGGACCTCTGTGAGAGTTGGATGCTTGCCTCAGTGCCTGGAAAACCCTCCATGCTGGTCTGGCTTTCATGGATTCTCTTTGCAAATATCATATATAAGTACATGTGTTTATGTAACACATAATGATATTGTCACATTTTCTGAATGCAAGAGAAGAGGCTTTAGAAGTGAAAACATGAGACTCATGACAGATGCAAATATAGAGGCTAGGTATCTTCTCTGTTGGTTTTGGTCTTCAACACTTTTTTCATGTTTTTTCTTTTGACAAATAATTGTTCTGATTTTATTTGAAGAAGAACACCCAAAGAATCTAGATAATTTTCTCTCCTTTATGTAAGTCATTCTCCTTAAAACCAACACAACAAAGAGTACAATAGGAGACCGTAGAAACCAGCAGGAAAAATCTTTGTAGAAATAATATGAACTTGAGTACTGTGGGATATGAACTGAAATCTGTTCTCATTCTCCTCTCTCTCCTGTCAAAACCTCATGCCTCTTCACATACCCTTTAGAATGGCCTCAATCTTAAGAGCACATGAAATAAAAATGACATGGGGCTTTTCTTTCTTCTAAAAAATACACCCAAGATTAACCCAGTGAATGAGTGGATTTCCACCTGGCTGGGACTGGTGTGAGTAGAAAACCTTACTGGTTATTTTTCTGAGGGAACGAGGAGTTATCTCAGGATATCTCATCACACACCATGACTCTCCTCTCCTTTGAAAAGCTTGTACTGCTATGATCAAGTGACAAATAATAGGTATCCTTATATTTGAAGGACTGCAATTTGAAATGCCTGGCTGGTCTGATCACTCAGACAAGTGTGGGAGATGGAGTTGCCTGGCTGAGATTGCCAGGGTTTGGTCTCTAACACATTCGGTATGGCTTTTACTAGGTGCCCATCTCCTCTGTCACTGGATATGCTGTCAGAACAGTTTTCTAGGTAAGGGAAATATAGCACAAGGCTCAGCTATGTAAGCTTTAAGCAGTATTGGCTCCCTGGGATATGTAGGGAAGGGAAGATTACAAATAATGGCTTTGGAGACAAAAACAATGTAGACAGAGAGAGACAGAATCCTCCCACTGCTTATCCTGGGCTGAGAAAAACCCACAAACACCACTGAGAGCAAAGCAAAAGCTTTTATAAACAGAAGTGTCTGGGAGGGAGGAAGACAGCCATGAAACAATCAGATATTTAAAGTGGCACAAGGATCCCTCTGATGCATTTCTATCTATCTCCTTTGAAATCTCTGGCAATGACTCTTGGACATAAATAAACACTTGAGCCAATATGAGCTATTACTTTTACTCTGCAAGGCTATCCCAGCAAAGCAAGAGCTGTTCTGCGGTTAAATCTCATAATAAAACCCTTATTGTGTTTTCAGCCTTTCAACAGCTCAGGTGGGTTTCCCTGTACATCCCACAAAGTGAAAGTGGGTGTGATTTTTATCTTAATGTATGGATGAACTTATAACGGGTTATGGATGACACGATGAGACTGGCTTCCCCAGTAGGAGATGCAAGGGCTTCAACCAGACTGGAGTGTGCTGCTGAAATAACAGCCAGGTTTGGGAAATGAGATTTTTCTTGACCAGCTGCAAGTCCTTTTCTCCCTCCCATAATGTGGTGTGGGAAGGCTGAGGGGGCTGAGTCATGCCCTGGCCGGGCCAAGGCAGGAGGGACAGGAGAGGACATAGGATGGAAGAGGCATGTGGAACACAGTTTCCTGGATACTTGTATTGCGCAGTCTTTGGCTAGCTGCACTGAAGAGTTAAAAAGTGGAGATAAGCTCTTCAAATAAGGATGAGTCTTCTGACCTACTCACCTCATAACGCATGCACATCACACTTGCCAGATGTGCTAACCACACAGAACCT
Source organism: Forpus xanthops (assembly GCA_032466535.1). NCBI lineage: Eukaryota > Metazoa > Chordata > Aves > Psittaciformes > Psittacidae > Forpus > Forpus xanthops. The sequence goes on from JASSUY010029088.1 coordinate 62,722, forward strand.
GAGAATTTCACCAATGGCTAAAATATCACTGATATTAAACTAAAACTGATTTTGTCACAAGGACATGTTAAAACAAAACCAAACCAAAACAAGAACATGAAATAAATAAGGAATAAATCAGCACTCTCCTGACTGAGGAACCTAGAGGACTTTGAAAGCCAGTGGTGTACTCCCACAAAAACATCCTGACCTCTCAACTCTGTAACCTTGCTATTGTATTGGGGTGTCAGGGAATCCTCCTCAGGAACAATTTTCAGTCTAAGAGTAGAGTCTAAGCGTGTGGAGAATTGGTGGTCCTTAGCACTCACACGCCTTATGAGGATCTGAAGGCATTCAAGACTTTGTAGGATTTTTCTGGAATGAGGCTGGACAGCTGCTGCCTGCCTGGGGATTAAGGAAGTGGGAGTCAGGGGGATGGAGAAGGACCAGAGACCTGGAGTAGGAACAGGGACTGGGAAGGAGAAGTGATGACAGTGAAAGTAGTCTGAAAGATAGCTGGAAACCACAGAGATAGTCACAGAACAGGCAGCAGATTCGTCTGATGGTCTCTGACCTTCCTGACCGTGGTCTCCTGCATGAATGAACAACTCTTATGGCTGTTTGCTTCAAACACAATGTCTAGCAAGTGGAAAAGGAGCAGGGGCAATGGTGGTTGGGATGCATGCATGGTGCCAGAGATGCGAGGGCTGGTTCTCCTGACTCCACACATTCATGTGTTCGCTGGGTGAGGAAGAGTGGGATGAGAGAGAGTTAAACCTGATATTTACTGAAAATGTTTTCCCTGGTTTTTATAAATCCTTTACTTAGTCATACACTTTTTTCCACTTTGAGCATTATTTATACAGTGATTGTTTTGCTATTCTGTTTCTATCCACTCCTGATGCTTTTAGTGATCACTGCATATTGAAAAGGAACTGGATTTAAATGCACCAGATTCTTCATTTTACAAATTCATACTCTGCAGGAAGAAAGGAAGCATGAGCTAATGGTTCAGTTACAAACAAGTAAACATTCCTGTTGCTGACCAGCACAATTAGTGATGGGAGAGGAGATCGTTTGACTTGCAGGCAGGTGGTTGCTTACCACTGAGAAGCAGCTGATTGCGCCGATATGAAGCTGGCAGCTGACCAATCTCTTCTATTCTATGGCTCATTACCCGGGAAAGGTGACCAGTGTGGTAGAGGCTCCCCACAATGATGCTGTGCAAGTACATGGGTTCGATGAAGGAGCTGAGGAGAGCACCTTGGAGCCCAAGGATGTTCCATCTGGAAAAGAAATTCAGGAGCAATAAAATACATGGGTGGAAGAATGGTGACAAGACAGCTGCCCTGGGAAAATCAGCAATGGCAAGCATATGGACTGGATAAGGGATGAAACCATTCCTGTCCCTATCCTATGGCGCATGAAACATTGCACTGTTGGGTTATTATGCATCTATGGACTGATTCCACCTCTATGATGCTTTCAGGTTACTGTGACACCACTGAGTTAAGGGATATGTGTCTGTCTTGTGTCATTGCAGAGGCCTCTTGTTGAGAGCTACTCTTTATAAAAGCATTTTGTGTTCCATGAATGTTCATTTAGCATGTCTTAAGCAGAATTTTTTTATGCATCTATAATTTTACACTAAAATGAAAACTTTCTTTACTCTACCTGTATTTACCATTTGTCATCTATTAGTACCATCCCTTAGTCACATAGCCAAGATAATAAATGACATAGGTGGCCAAAATTCCCACAAAATTGTGCATAATTTTCCAAAGCTTCATGGGCTAACATTTCCTTGCACAAATGAGCATGCAGATATGAAGACATCCATAAGAACCAAATCCCAATTCTGAAAAATAAAAAATTAGTTACACTTTTAGGCAATTTATTTGTAACCAAGAGTTTGACCTGCTCTGATGTGTCCAGAGTGTTGAGTATGTCTTAAAGGTGCAAAAAAGTGATGGTGGAAACCTTCACTGGCCTTCAATCAGTTAATGACTGTGAGCTCCATACTACTGATGTTGGATTAGTTGCCAGAACTGTTCAGCATTTTAATAGCCTATGGATATTTATGTCTAGCTAGGCACAAATATGACAGGATGCTTGCTCTAAATTCATCAGGGGACAGGTAATTGGTTAAAAAGTGGAAAAAATTGTAGTGAGGAAACAAGTCATGATGCTGTTATCTTTTTGGCAAACCTATTTAGCTCAGTCCAACTAACAAGGTGTTCCCCACCGCACAAACACTAACATGCTCTCTTACACTTGGATAATATTTTTATGTAAGTGCAACGCTGTCAATCTCTTTGAATAGTTCTGAGTTCAGGAGTTCAAACTGAAAACACTTTAGAAAACGTAGTTTTGGAGAGCGTATTTTGGTTCATTAAAAACTGAAGCACCAGCAGCATTTGGAACTCCGTAGCCGACTGAAGAAAAGGGTAAGAGGTGCCTGCTATTTAAGGCAACATCCAGTGGCTGCCATGCTAAATAACGTGTTTAAAACACAATCTCCATCCGCGGCAAGCATTATGTAGCTAATTTCTTACATCATTGTTCTTTTCATTAATTAACATTTCTCAACCGTTTGTGCAATTATTGCAGTGCCTCTGTGCTGTATGTCTCTTTTCATGATTAATAAGGAGTCATTATATTTCCCTTTCCTGAAGCAGTCAATTAACACGGTATACTTTCCATTAATTACTGAATGTTTAAAACAGCATGCTGTACCTGGAGAGCAATCTGCTCTAGGAACCTGTGACACCAATTGCTTTAAAAAGTTCTCTTTAAATTTTACTCCAAAAACACAAGCAATTTAGCTGGCTGTATTAATTTGCCTCCGAAGCAGGGCTGTGAATGAGAAACATCTTTTAATCTCATGCAAGAAAAGGCAGCCATCTGGCTGCTGAGGATTTCAGAGTCAGACTCTCCCCATCTCCCTGTGTAAATGCAGGTCATTAAAGTAATGTGTTCATCTACATAAAACTCAAATGGAATATAAAAGGTAATATTTATATACAAACAATTTAGTCCCACAATTTAAACAGTCATTGGTTTTATGAAACATTTACTTTAGTTGATCAGATTTGCATAACTTCATTTGGGGGAGGAAAAAAATGTGGTCATTCCTGCAAATAACATCATTTTTAAAGGAAAGAACTAGCTGCCTCTTTGAGTAAATATCTTATCATGATGCAAAATTAATAATGCAAGCTTCAGAGTTGAATTCAGCTAACAGCACCGAGCCTCTGACCAGCTTCTAAGGCGAGCAAAAAAATTCGACAGTGATATCTTTGTCCAGATGGAAACGTATCAGATATCAGTGTTGTTTCCAACACTTGACATTTCCTTAGAAAAAACTTGTATCTTTGATTGACGGAGAGAAAAAAAGCAGCTAAACAGAAAAACAACATATGTTCAACAATATTGAATTTTAGCAATATGCACATTACAAGAAATCATCTGAGCTTTATTTACCAAAATAGGGGATTGTGCTCAGATCATAAATTACAAGGTAATAATAATTATTTAATTTAAATTCTTTGCAAGGAACCTTCCTTTTCTTTAGAGATATTTCTCTGCCTAATTCTGAACATGTCCATCCAGTGTAAAGAGGGATTCACATGTCAGTGGAATTACATTATTGGAAACCATAATACAAGCATGATCAGATCATCTCCTATGTATTAAAAGCATTTAATAAACATTAATTAGTTCCCACAATGCTGCTGTGAGGTAAAGCCCCATTTTTATACATGCTGGAGAATCAAGGCAGGGAGACAGTATGACTTGCTGAAATCTCCGTGTTTTTCAGAAAGCAGAGCTAGAGTCCATGGCTTCTAGATGCAACTGTTGTTCCTCAAGACAACCCTGTTTTCCACCCCAAAGGAAGACCCAGGCCAGTGCAGGGGGCAAGGAAACTTCTGTATCACCCATGGTGGGTTTTGACTTCGAAGTATAAGTAGTTGCAAGACAAATAGGACAGAGGGGCTGGACCAAAAAATTGGGAGAAGAAACATAACAAAGAATACAGGCCAAGAGAGCGAGCCATCCTTGATGGGTAGAAAGCGGTGTAAAAATAGACTACCCCAGAACCAGATGGCATCTTACTGTAGGAAGGACAGAGAAATCAGAAAAAGGTGCTGAGACAGAGAAGGCAGTATCTGGTGGGGATTGCTTGCTGGATCTTCTTGAGTAATGTCAAGGCTGGTGTTCACCATGACAGTGGTGGGGACATGAGGTGAGATGATGGTAATGGTCCTGTACATTGGCTGCTTCCAATGCAATACAACACTGTTTTAGCAGCCTCCAGTCAGAGAAGATGGATGAAAAAGCAGAGATGAAACTTTGCTTCTAGTCTAGCCCAGGTTCGGTAAAATGTTTGGCCAATTGTTTCTTTCTGGAAAGCATGCCCAAACACACATGAATCCCACTAAGTCAGCACAAATCCTAGGAAAAGAAGGGGTCCTGTGCTGAGCTAGTCAAAGTTAGACCCTTACACTGCTGCTGTTGTCCTTCAGAGCATAGTAAAAGCACATAAATGATGGGAGGAATTTTCAGTACTCATTGTGCTTCTGTTCTGTGATAAAAAGACCTAACTTGGAGGGCAGCCAGTTCAGTATTTTGCATAAACAATAGTTTTAACTTACAAATATTTGGGGGAAGATCCATTATCCTGTGTTTTGTATATCCCTTGACCAATACATGACTAATGTACTGACTTGATCCTTTGATATCTGAACATCTATGGGATTATTTGTAGGTAGATGATAGGGAAAGATCTGTCTGAACAACAAGGAGCTATTTCTCTGTAGCCTCATTTAGGTCTATGAAAGTAGCTGTGTTCTCATCTGTAACAAAGTGCTCTCTTCAAATGTGGCTTCTCAAAATAAAATTATTATTCAGAGCAATGCAGTGTTACATTTTGGGTCTTCCATATATCAAAGTGACTTTTCTTGCTATGAGGAAATATGCTGGATCATTCTGAATTTTCCTAATTGTGCGGGATTTTGAGGGCTGTTTTCAAGGGCACACATCTCTCTAATAACTTACATGCTGTAGGCTTCGTAATAATCCTTCCAATAAAGTGAAAATCAGCCCACTGCTCCCTTAGTCACAGATTGTATTTAAAAAACCCCAAATCTTCAGCAAGCAGGATCAATAAAACCAAATGTCTCCCCTTTCCACTTAAATATGGGAGCTTTTTGTGCTTTAAATGGATGGAAAGTATACCCTTCCTTTTGTTCAAACAGCAGATATTACTGCACTGTTTACAAAGACAAAATCCCGCATCCAGTTTTCAATATAGATAATCCCCGAATAAATATATTTTTGCCTGTTTGTCAATCATAGAAATGCCAGCGATGATCTGGGACGCATCCCAGAGCAGTCTGCCTTTCTTTAATTAGACACTGTGCTCCCCCAGCCCTGCACATGAAGTGGTCTGGGGGCAAGGCCTCACAGCTCCCACACTGCCGGCAGCCCAAGGACACCAGTGAGGTGGGGGAGAGATGTGTCCCCAAGTCATAACCACATCCCAGCCCCACACCGGCATACCATAGCATCCTCTCACCAAGTGAGCTGGTTGCAGCCCCTTGCCAGGACCAATCAAAATACGGATTATAAAAATACTGAGGAAGGGGCTTGGGGGCAAACCCATGGGGGTGCAAAAGGCTGCAGCCTTGCTCAGGTCAGCATGTGGCTCTTCACCCATTGCTGAGCTGTGGTTTGACACTTGGAGACTCTTTGCTGAGTATTGTCAGCATTGATTTGTACATAGCATTACCCAAAGCTGAATGCTGACACACTCCTGCCCTCACACCCCTTTGAAACTGAGATGTGGAGAGATCTGCACAGTGCTTCAAAACATTTCAAGGAAGTGAGTCCACCTGCTGTTGAAGCTTGGTGAGACTGAAGTGTCTCCTCTGGACCTTTGGAAATCTTGCCCATTAAAAAGCACTGCTGATGAATTTCAAAGCTTATTTTGTTATGGCTTCTTACAAAAGAATCCTCCCATTTTTGGTCATTATTAACAGCTTTAAGTCTTACCTGCTTGGTATGTTGTTAACCTCCTGTACCACAGTTTCTATTACCAATATTTCCAGCTATGCTTTACACAGTATAAATTGTTATTCAGGCTGGCCTGTGCTCAGCAGAACACCTGTGGTGTTCCTATTTATACGACCATTAAACTATTATTGGTTTGGAAACTGGAACTAGTGCATTAGTTTTTGATCTGTCTTTTAACAGTAGGTGGTTTATATATGTTTTCTGGAACATACTTTGTGGTGAAAGATTGAAATTGAAATCTCAGTCACACAGAAAGGGGTTAAGAGAGAGAATTACAAATCTTTTCCACAAATCATCACTAATTGAAGATCTAGCTGTGTTAATTGATTTTCATTTACATTAATATGCAGCCTTTGAAGTAGCTTTTCTTAAGAGTTACCTTGTCAAGCTCAGTCTTCTGATAACAATGGCTCTGGTCGACAGGATAACACTAAAATAGATCTAAGAATGCCAATTTCTAACACTGACTTTTAGTCTTGCATTTTTATATGCTACATTTAAATACAGCTTAGTGTGCTTAACTCATCCTGTAAAATGTTACTTCAGACACCCACTGCTAAATCCTGAAACAGTGCCTTAAGACTACATTAACTTACAATACTTTGAACATTTTCTCAATAAAAATTCCTTACCATCCTCTAAATTGTGGGCCCAAATAATCCACAAACCTCAGCCATGGGACATGAATAGATTGTCAGTGCTGTAATGCGAAGTTTGGATGTCCTTTGTTACTACTCGTGTCATTTTACAGGTGAGGTATAATTCAGATGTTCAAGGTCTTATTTAACCTCTGGGCTTAATGTCACTGTTTTACTGAGGTATGAGGAAGTGGATGACCATTAACCGGGTGGCAAGAAAATACACAGTCTTTCAAAGGTGACCTTTTGAGAAGCAGTAGTAAGAAAACAATTTTAAGGCCAGAACTTACAAAATAAACACTGATTTCTGGCTTTTATTTGCTGAATAAAGACAGTGTTTGTGAACATTGCTCCCTCCAGATCCCGCACCCTGCAAAGTACGTTCCTTAAGCCTGTCCCCCACAAGCAGAATTCTGAAAGAGGACAAGTGCCGCAGCTCATGCATTTACAAATAAGTCTATCCACTATTAGTCTGCGCAGATGCAAGTTTTATGCACAGAAGGCTGGTGTCTCTCTGAAGTAAATACATTAGCTGGATATCCTGTCAGAACATGCTGTGCCCTGGCCACAGCATAAGATCTCAAGTCCCCTTGCTAGGGTCTATCAAGGAAGAGGGTCTTGGGGAAGAGCAGTGCACTGCAGAATTCTGCCTCTAATGGGACCATTTGGATGGGTTGAGTCTGTGAGAAACAACTTCTTTCCTTGCATTGAAAAAGAAGGAATCCAGGTGCTGGTAATGAGATATATAAAGTTAATAAGCTTAGAGCACAGAACAGGAGACATTGTATAGAAGGGAGATGGTATGTGTTGTTAAAGCAGGGCCATGGTGGGCCTAGGGGTGAACCATAGTGGAAGGAGACTGGCACGAAGCTCAGTGTTCACATGAGTCAGAGGGAAAAGCATATGAAGAGAAAGGCAGTTTCTGTACCCTGTAGCAGACTACGAATTTTCCCTACAAGTCTATCCAGAGGGTGATGGACTTGAGTAAGAAAAGTGCATAATTCTTCCATGTTTTGTCCAGTCTTTCAAATTCTGCTGTAGGAATAAGAAGTACACACATTTGGAAGTTCTTACTTTATATATGTATGCTTTTGAATGTATGAACTACCACCTGCATATCTGGCACACACGTACACACTTTGCAGTGGAAAGCCACTGACATTGTGCAGAGCAGAAGAAAGCACTAGGCTGGCTTTGAGCAGCTGGAGACATAAAGAGAGAGCTGGTGCCCCTGAGTCTACAGGGCACACCTGCAGCTAGTTGGACTAAGTTAGCACCTCTAGTCCTCACTGGTCTGAACAGTGCTGACAGTCCAAGACAGGATTTAGTGCCTAACATTCCTAATGTTTAGTTATTGGATTTAAATCCTCAAAAAGGAGCTGAACTCTAAAGATATCTTTGGGTTTTACCCAAATGTGTGCAACTCTGTGTGCGTGCACGCGCATGCCTTTGGGTGTAAGTGTGTACATATGCCAGCAACTGCTGAGACTTCCATCACCAGCAGTAGTAACCTTGCACTGACTTTCTAATGAGTAAAGGTATGAGCTGCTCCTGCCTCCTGCCTTAGTATGAGAGAGATGCAAAGAAGTTTAATTTGGTCCAGTGTATGAATGGGTTTGCTGTTACCAAAAAGCCTATTCTCTTAGGGCTGTAATGTCTCTGTTGACATAAAGGTCTTAATACAGGTTATGATTTGCATCAAGAAAATGTTAAATGACACAGATTTTTCCTCAAACAGCTGTTAATATTTAACATGATTTTCCTCATGATATTGCTGCTTTTTCACAAGTGTATACTGTGTACATTACAGAGGAAACTGAAGGTTGAAATCTTAAGTGTTTGTTAGTGTAATTAACAAACTACTGGTCTAAAGAATGTGGTTTAATCCTAAAATCTATGACACTGAGAGGCTGAGCTCACTTCAACTGCACTGTGAGACTCGTAGAAGTTGAGTGTAACAGCTAACACTCTCTTAGGATGGGTTATTTGGGGATGCACAGAGCTAAAACTTTAAATTTGCACATATAAATGCATGGGTTTTTAAAGCCAGAAGGAGCCACTCAGATCTAGTCTGACCTCCTTTATAATGCAGTCACAGAATTTCACCTTGTAATTCTCTGCCTGAGCCAAATAACATGAGTATTCATGCCAGAAGTGTTCGTGCTTTAATTCAGTAAGGGAATAGGTATGATACCAGGCTGTTTATCCTGCAATCTCAACAAAGCCAGAGAGTCCAAATAATGCATACCAAACATCAAATTCTCTCAGACTTGTGATAGTAATAAAAATTGCTAAATGTCTTTGAATAACAAATAAATCTGATTAAACCACTCTCTGCTTATGGCTATCCTGTGAGCAAGAAAGAGCATAAATTGTTAGACACATGATTTATAGAATAATATTCACTTTTCCGAGTAACTCTCTCCATTCTTGGTTCTTTGATATTCTGATAGCAATGTCCTTTGCAAATAATGCAAAATGATGTATATTTTAGCAACTACTGGCTAGGCTCTCAAGAGGAAACATTCTCTAATAGCCCAGTGCTCCTGAGGGGCTTTTAGAAGCAATAAAATCCAAAGCATACAAGCCAGATTTTTGTTATATCTTGCTTATACAAACATGAATTTCAGGTTCTGAGGTCCTTTTTTTTATTGCAAGACAAGTACAGATGCTGTGCAACCAGATTGCTGCATCCTGCAGACATTTGAAGAGTCAGCTGTCTATGCAGTAGAGCAAATATTTGGAGTCTGAAGCGTGGCACAAAACCACCTACTGAGCTCTTCAGAGGGGCAGGAGTGGGGAAAGGACTGTCACACAGCAATTTCCTTGTCCACTGAATTCCTTTCCTGCCTGTACTTTCTATGATCAGAGGTGAAGAAAGCAGAAAACATCTCTATATGGGCTGAAAAAAAGGTCAGGTGAAGAAACCTTTGATTTCTCACCCTTATAGGTGATGATAATGAGGATAAAAATTGAGCACAGGTAGTATTTAATGTGGTAAACTGAAATTCTGGACTATGTTTATTGAGATGCTGCATCCAAACCTCTTCTCGCCACTCTTTGCCAAGCTCTACGTAAAATGTGCAGGAGCTAGAAATCTCCATCAATGCTGTCACCAGTGGCCAGCCCTGCTTATTTTCTGCCATGCAAGAGTTTTTAAACATTTCCTGCATTGTCGATGCTTTGTTTTCACTAGCACAGTGACTCTCAAACTAGAACTTTTGAACCTGACTGAAGTTATGTCACAAATATATGTAATTAGGAGCCTAGTGTAAGTAAAATTGCAGAACCAGGTCTCACAGTGTGATCATGAGAGAGAAAGGCAGGGAGAGGCATGACCTTCAAGTGCAGTTAGGGTTGTGAACATCTCCACGTAGCCTTGGGCGCTCTCTGCAGAAGCTTTCAGACTCTTAAACGTGCCATGGTGATGCTCCAGTACTCTCTGGATACAATTTTAATTTCTTGGTTTCCCTTGTGAAAGGGCATTTTTTTTTCACACTCAACTCAATGCTCTCTACTTTATTAACATTGAATTTTTCTCCTCTAAATCCCTGTTTGGGCCCCTCGTGCCTGGTTTTTGTCACCTGTAGTTACTGGAAATACCCACACCAGATCCACAAATTACTTTTTCAGTGATCGTTTCCCATCTCCATCCTTCCCTTTTATTCACAATGACCATTTCCTCTTCCTTGTAGTCATTGATTTCTGAATCTTCAACTTTTCCTGGCCTTTTCATGTGCTAATTCAGCAGCTGTCCTACCCATTTCCCCTGTACCAGAGCTCTTAACCTGACCAAGGAGTCCACGGTGCTTGGAAATGTCCAAACCCCACCGCTACTCCTACAAATATTATTTTTCCCATTCTTTCTCTCAGCCTCTTTTTTGACTCTACCTTACTGGTGAGAGTAAAATTTGCTGTTCAAGGCAGGGAATAATGATTGCTGAAGGGTTTCTATTTTTGGTCCCAGAAAATTCCATGCCTATTTGAGTTACTATGCAAATAAATAATAAAAACTGCAGCAATTGGTACAGTAATGCAATAATGATATTGAAGATGAGAGCTAAAAGTTTGGGGTTTATCCTGGAAAAATAAGTTCTTTTTTCTTCACAGACTTCAATGCTGTTTAGGTATGTGACAACAAGGAAAGGATTCACTGAAAATGCATAGCAGATGTGCCTGGAGAAAACTCAACTTCTCAGACTACATTAGAGTCAACATCCCCATCAATAGCAAATGCAGTACTGTTTGCAAATCTGATATTTCATTGGCTAATGACTTTTAAAACCAGAGACAGCACGATATTTCTATGCTCAGATGTAAATTTGTTTAATTTTTTGAGTCCATATGAATCAGAACATTTAAAACCCAACTGCATCTAAAACAGTGCAGGAGATCAACTGAAAACAGGGTTTTCTGTTATCTCTTGTAAATAAATGAAAATATTATAGCAGAAGTTGCTCTTTATCCTTCATGCAAACGCAGCAGTTGTGATGATGTTACTCAACAGAGGGAGGATTTTGTGAGTCTGTTAGTATTTCCATTTGCTGGTTCAGTCATACATTTTTCTGCCAAAATGGCAGGCTTTGTTAAGCCTACAGACTAATTTAACTTCAGTAGGTCATCCAGATCAAGCTAACAGCAGCATTTATGCATTTGCATTAAACAAAAGCTTTATGCTTTTTTCAAAGTTTATGTTTATATTGGCCTTTAGTAACTGGCCCAAATTCTTGGCTGATGTAATTTCACTGAATCCTAAGGCATGATATTCCAGCAGAGAATCTGAACATAACATTTACATTTTTATAGCTATAATGCTACGTATTCTAGATGTAGAGCTGCATCTATAGGTAATGCACATGGTATATATATACTTATGAGCATAAGTATACATGCTTGTATATATGCCAATAGTATAAGTATGCATACAAATGCACACACTTTATTCTGAGTTTGTGGTAGCCATCATGTGCTATTAGTTAATGCCCTAAATTGAGAATAATGGATGTGTTTACTTTTTATGTGCCACCATGGAATAATTATGAAGTATTTATTATACGTCAATTATTCTGCATAAATGCATGTTGTATTTGCAGGGCAAAGCAGCCACAGTGTGACATGTAAGTTCTGCAATGACATTTCAAATGGTAGAAATATTCCTAGCAGCCTTTAGGGTACTTTATCCAATAGGGTGAGGATGAACGAAGTTTATCTGCATGATGGTTGGTTTGCAAGTTTTGGGGTAGATAAACCAATCAGAGCAGAGTGGAAGTTTGAACACTAAAATTCTATTGGCAAAAATGCAGCAAAGACAGTTTATATTTTCTTCACACTGTAAAAAGCAACTAACGATCCGTGGAGAATTTGGGAAAATGTCCTATTTACATTCTGCCCTATTTATATGGTCTGGTTTTGCATACAAAGGAGGTCTTTGTTTGCACAGGGTTTATCAGCAACTGCTAGCTATTCCCCACCAGTAGCCATAGTCCTCTGTGGTATCAAACTTCATTTCCACATGCAAAGAGTTTTGCCATGTATATACATCCAGTACCTGGCAATTTTGTCTGTACAGGACATGGTGATGAGCTGCTCTCCCAGCAACACGCCGTCCCACGTCTGAGCAGCATTATGAGACCGGACGGGTATGGTTCCTTCTCCAGACTCAATCTTTGTTCTGAGATGCCCACGGTATTTTCTCACTATGTGCTTGCTGCTGTTCACTGGGTAAAATAAACATAAGAATGGCAATAATTAAATGTTTTTAGAAAGAACCTGAGAGCCTGTGTTGATGTCATGGCTCGTATTTGCAGAACCACCTGTGGAGGTCCTTTAAATTGGATGCAAAACTGGATGAGAATACAGCCCAAGAAAGCAGCCCAATGGAGAAAAGTATGTGCTCCCTAGAATGGTTATCTTTTTCACATGAATCAAAACTTTCACATAGCACGTGCTGAGCTCATGTTCCCATTTCTATTCCCTCATATATTTAAAAAGAACATAAGAATGTGCTCTGTTTTGCAGAGAAGCAGTACAATATCTTGGCTTTAACTTGTACTTGTACGACTGAGTTGTGTCAGAAGGCTATTTGGGAAACCTTGGTTCAGTGAGTGCCACCAAGACTCACCTCCTCGATGCAGTCCAGTCCAATAATTTAGTGTCATATTCAGTGGCATTTTATGAATAATTTCAGAACTTTTTGATTTGTTATCACAAAAATTCATTGAACACTCTCAAAAGCTGAGTTTTTGTACTCTGGATCAAAAAAGCAAATCAAAACTCACTAGTTATTTACTGCTTGCTTAAATTCACTCTATAATCTCCCTAAAGTGAGATAGATACCCTCCTGCTTTGAGTTGTACTGATATCTTTCACATAATCGCCATCCATCTCTTCAGTGATCTTATCTACTTGAGTGCTAGGCAGCTGCCTTTAGGATGGTGCAGAGCAAACAGCTAGTGCACTTGTGGTGTGCCACAATGAACTGAACAGAGTCGTGCAGACATACAGTAGGTACAGAAGATAATGGCATACTTCAAGAGAAAAAATGAAGTTAATTATCAAAATGATAATTTTGATATCATTAATATAATTTTGATTATCATTATCAAAATGATGAACTCTTACCCTCTTTATATTGCTACTTTACCCCTGGGTATTTTGGTTGCAAAAGAACAGCAAGGCAGAGCAAGGAAATCCTCTTGCCCATATTTCCAACTGTATTTTTCCATGACCTGCCCCTCAGCTGGTCCACAAAATTTACCTTGTGAAGGTGATTCTCCTCAGCCCTCAAAAGGCTATGAGACTGCCTGGTTCTGGCACTAAGCAACACTGAGGTGTTACAGGTTGTGAGGCTGTTTGAACCTCATATACTCCTCAGCCACTGCTCTCTCCCTGTCATCTCCTTGCCATCCCTCCTTTCTATGACTGCTGCAGGCTCCGGTGGAAGTAATTGATGCACTTTGGCTGCTGCCAGTGGATTTTTTACAAAATGGGAGTGGAAAAATAAATTTGGGATTAGCAGAAGCAGTGAATATATGTAAAACAGCAGAGACAGCTGCGACCTTATGAAGTTTAACCATGACAAATGCAAGGTCCTACAGCTGGGTCAGAGCAATCCCAGGCACAGCTACAGGTTGGGCAGAGAGGAGATTCAAAGCAGCCCTGAGGAGAAGGACTTCAGGGTGTTGGTTGATGAAAAAATGAACATGAATCGGCTTCAGTGTGTGCTTGCAGCCCAGAAAGCCAACCATATCCTGGGCTGCAGAAAAAGAAGCATGACCAGCTGGTTGAAGGAGGGGATCCTGCCTCTCTACTGTGCTCTCGTGGGACCTCACTGGAGTATTCTGTGTGCAGTTCTGGTGTCCTCAACATAAAAAGGACATGGAACTGTTGGAACAAGTCCAGAGGAGGGACATGAGGATGATCAGGGGACTGGAGCGCCTGCTGTATGAAGATAGGATGAGAAAGTTGTTGCTGTTCAGCCTGGAGAAGAGAAGGCTGCATGGAGATCTCATAGCAGCCTTCCAATGTCTGAAGGGAGCCTATAGGGATGCTGGGGAGGGACTACTCTTCATGAGGCACTGTAGTGAGAGGACAAGGGGTAATGGATTCAAACTTAAACAGGGGAAGTTTAGATTGGATCTGAGGAAGAAATT